>CM076572.1:422240013-422538442 GCA_034641835.2 Pinus albicaulis
CCTTTCGTAGAGCTCAGAAGAGGATGACATGAGTAGAATGCATTTGCTATGTATATAGCATTGTTACCTCCAAGTTTGTATGAACCCTGAGTTGATAAAGTATAGTAGGGAAACCTATGGGATTTGCGACATTCTTGGTGCAATTCCAAGGCTCACCATGCTTACGTACATAATGGAAATAAACTAGCTCGGGCAACGGTAGCCTGTAATCTCTAAGAAGAGATGTGGAGGCTACATGCCTCTAAAGTATGTTACAATGAAGGATCAAGGGCCTTTTTATTATTTAACAATAAGGGAAAACCCTAAACAGCCAAAACCCTAACCCTAGGAGATGGAACGCCGTGAGTTTGTGGGCCTCGTTGGGATTAGTTGGGCAGCCAACTTCTTGGGTTCGTAACTTGGTCATATTATCTTTGTTTGACGCCTATGATACCTCATTGGAAATATATATCTGAGTAATGTACTATTTGACATATTCCCCTACCTATGGCATGTTGCGTACCTCAAAAAACATTATTTAGAGGGTCAAAACTGCTTCGAAAGTTCAGGTTCCAAAAAACTGCTAAAAATAGTAAATGCTACTATAAACAACGAAATTGATGAAATCGACTAAAGTTCAAGGTGGAATAGGTGGGTGGACACCAATATCACTTGGCTCATCCCTCCCTCCTTAGGAAGCAACGGTCCCCATTGTGTGCAAATCATCCATGAGGTGAGGAAATTTCTATTGAGCCTAGTCCCTGGTGAAGGAGTTTGCCTGCTTTGACAACTCGATATAGCTAGATCCTCTATTGATGAGTGTTATTTATCTGCGCGTCCATGCACTGATCAGTTTTGGATTTTCCCATGCAATCTGGGTTTAACTTTGTCGTTGTGAGTTGTTCTGAAATGTCGGATGTGTCCAGTAATAGTGGAAAGTACAGTCGAAGGAGGTCCACATTGAACACTAGGTGCAGGAAAAGGAATGGTGGAATGGTGAGTTCGAAGGAATTTTCACCTACAGCCTTGTTGATGGTGTGTTGTATCTCAAGAAACAATCCCTTGGCTGTGATAAGGAATCTTTGCTCACGACATTTTTAAATATGTCACAAATTTAAGATATCAGATGGTCTTTGTTAAGCACCTTTGGAGATTAATTATTTATAACCCTCAATGATATGATATAATGAAATATTTCACAATGCCATTATATGCTAATATTACTTGAAATGGAAGGAATAAAATGGAATGGAAACTTAAAATGATATGCTAGATAACAGAATCTATCACTTTAAATTTCAGATAGAACTTTATAAAGAGAAAATAGTTGGAGTGAAGGAGCGCACATTAAGTACATTTAACTCTTACTTACAAACTGTAAAAAGAGACCCGCAACTACATTACTTCACCTCATTCACAGAAGAATAAACATATGATGAAACTGGAAAAACGCATCAACATCAACAGGTGCAAGAAACTTGATCTTCTTTAATTAACTTTCAGAAAATTCAGTACAAAATTTACAGTCCTCCAGAGGTTCCAAAACTCGGAACCTTCTTCTTCATTTTTCGTATTTTTATCCTCTTCACTGTCGAATCAGTTTTGGAAAATGATTTCTAAAACCGTTAATAAACTGCTTCCAACAGTTTAATACATTTTATTCTTTTCCAAAAATTTTAATTAAATTTAAATATTATATATATAATACTTATTTTCTACTTTTACCAAAGTAATTCCACCAATACATATGTAATTTCTCATAACATGATTTGGTTTTTCGGCACCCCAAAATGGAAATATAGATGTAAATAAACTTTGGAAATAAAAGGAAATGCAGGCCCCAAGTTTCCCTCATGCATGCTATATGGAGGCAAGCTGGAAAATTGATAACAATGTTGCCTTTGACTAAATCTTGAATTGGTTTATAAAACCGCTTGTAATTTTGCAAACCAGATACCATTCCCCGAAGGCACTTTGGCAGTTTCTTGAAGTAGTGAGGGGTGATGCCATAATAAATCAAGTCTTTCGATCTGTGTGATGGAAATTATGAGAAACCGCTCTGCGGGACCACTCATTTTCATAAACCTTGGGTAGTTTTTGACACCGTAATTTCGTTGATGTGAAGGAACTACATTATGAACCGTTGATTTGTTGAGTAGCAACGAGAAGTTTTATTTATTCCTCACTTGTTGACTTTTGCATGTGGCGATATTAATTTTGGACATACCTCATCGACAACAGAAACAACAAATGCTCCAAGACTTAAGCCTGTTGTAGAAATGCAATGAGATGTACGACACTGCATTTTTCATTGTGAATCTTCACAAAAAACTTCCAGACATATGGTTCGACGTCTGCTTCACGATAGAATGCAATATTAACTGCATCTTCTGTCAAACATATTCTTGTGTTGTAGTTGAATGTTCATACGCAATATTGAAAACGCAGTGTGAAACTTACATCCCTTGTGGGTTTCTCCCTTGACTTAGCACATTATATGAGTGTCGACACTAGTTGTATGGAATATAGTGATCATATTGATGTAACCTGAAGCAGCAATAATAAAAAAATAACCAAAAGTGCATCCCTCTCGATCTCCAAATTCATTAGGCACTAGTAATTCGAAATTCAACTTATGGATCCTCAACCTCTTCTGTGGACAAAATTGTCAAACATAAATCGAATTCCAGTAGAATGAGTCATGTAGAAATTTCTATTCCCAACCCCGGTTTTCAGTTTCTCCTTATTTCTCCCATAAATTTAAATGCCCATTCCCATAGCCATACATTCAACAAGTTGGAAAAATAAATATTTTCTGAAAACACAAATTCTGGAAATTTCACAGTGCTGAAATGCAGATATAAAACTCAGAAAAATAAATCAGCCACACACGGAAAATAGACATGTTGATTTTTGGTCAATATGACCCTGGAAAAACCCCCTACAACTCTTGGGGAAAACCAGTTTGAACGCTCTTTTTATTTTTGATAAATAGCTTTTACAGTGACAGAAATACTCATAAAATTTCAGCAAGTAAACAAATACAGCGTATCTCGTTTTCTATGCTTAACCACCGCCTCAGAAAATGTGCAAACAACAAAACAAGAACATCAATAAATGTTGTATAGTCTCCCTCATTTTTCGTGCCCAAAAATACAGCAATAAATGTTGTTGTACGACCTCTTTTGCATGCAAAACAGCGATAAATGTTGTTGTACTACCTCCTTGGAAAGCGTGCAAACAGTAATAAATGCTATTGTACGAAATTTGCCTCGATTTCTGTGCACAGCAATAGCATTAGGTTGTACGACCTACCTCGAAATTTGTGCCACAAAAACAGCAACTTTCCTCCCTCGAAATATGTGCCAAAAATTGTACAGCTGCCTAAGAATGTGTACCCTCAACTGTTGTATGGAAATTGCCTTGAAAATCATGCCAAAACTACCTTGAACTGTGTGCCAACCCTGTTGTACGGATTTGCTGAAGTGTTGTTTCAATATGTGTGCCAAGGTTCTATTCTCCTTCTCCTTACTGCTCAGAAATCTGCTTTGCTCTCTTCTTCTCCTTCTCTCAATCTGCTCATGAAAGAATGAATGATCTTTTCCCTCTTTTCCTCCTTTAACCTAACCCTAAGTGACTTTTGGGGAATCCCTAAATCCAATGGCTGAGATAGCTTTAGATCTAGGGTTGAGATTAAATGCTCATTTAGATCTCATTTTTTTATTTTCTAATTCACCCCACTTTAATAAAGACCCACTTAGTCATTTATTTCCAAAGTCACTTTTACTTTCTAATTTCACATTGACTTTATTAAAGTCACTTTAAAATTAGACTTAGAAACTTTATCACTTAAAGTCACTTTTAAATTAGATTTGACTTTATAACTTATAAAGTCACATTAGGAGAAAAATTAAATTCTTTTTGGACACTTTTCCCTAGGCCAAAGATCAAAGCCTTAAGGAACCACCTGTCCTCCGGTAACCAAATTTCAACACTCCCTCTTACCAAGGAAAGTGTTTCTCACCACACCCATCTTGTCTCTGAAGTACACATGCTTGCCCCGTGGTAAGGCTTTAGTAAGAATATCTGCAACCTGCTCATCTGTGGGAATATTCTCAAGCTTCACAACTCCCTTCTGAACATAGTCTCTGATGAAATGATACTTGATCCCGATATGCTTTCACCTGTAATGAAATATTGGATTCTCCGTGAGTTTAATGCAACTCTGATTATCACAGTATATCACTGAAGGTCTCAACGGCTGACCAAATAAGCCAAACAACATCTTGCGAAGCCATATGGCCTCACAACTAGCTAGATTGGCTGCCATGTACTCTGCTTCCACTGAACTCTATGCTACTGACTGCTGCTTTCGGCTGAACCACAACACCACTGTCGAACCCAACCCAAAACAGCATCTGGAAGTGCTCTTCCTATCAGAAGCACAACCTGCCCAATCAAAACCAGTGTAACCTGCCAATCTCACTCCATCTCACTGCCTATAATCCAGACCATACTCCACAATCCCCTGCAAGTATCGCAAAATGTGTTTTGCAGCAACCCAGTGCACCCTCCTGGGCTCACACATGAATTGGCTCATCGTGTTGATTGCAAAACAAATATATGGTCTAGTGTTGACCAAATACATCAAGGAACCAATCAGCTGTCTATACAAAGTGGGATCCACCAACTCGGAATCTGAAGCGTGAAGCTTCTTCCAATTGGTGATCATCGGTGTCGACATGGGTCTACAATCCTCCATGTGGAATCTGCCAAGGATGTCCACAACATACTTCCCCTGCCCCAGGAAGAAATTCCCCTCCTCCTGCCACACCTCTAAACCCAAAAAGTAATGCATCAAGCCAATGTCCTTCATCTCAAACTCCGATGCAAGATTTATCTTTCAGCCCTCTATGAGTCTCTCTACACCCGTAATGACCAAGTCATCCACATACAACACCAAAATGAGAGGCTCCCCACCTATCACAATAAAGTATAGGTTTGAATCTGCATCACTCTTTATGAAACACATCTCCTGCAAGTATGTATCTATCATGGAGTACCAAGCTCTAGGAACTTGCTTCAAGCCATAAAGGGCCTTCTTCAGTCTGCACACATGGGACTCCTTCCCATGCACCTCAAAGCATTGTGGTTGCTCAATGTACACCTCCTCTTGTATGAAGCCATTGAGAAATGTGGTCTTCACATCCATCTAGTGAACCTTCCAACCCATCTCTGTTGTTATTGATATGATGGAGCGAATCGAAGTATATCGAGCCACAGGAGCGAAGGTCTCCTCATAATCTACTCCCTTTACCTGGGAGAACCCTCTAGTCACAAACCTTGCCTTGAATTTCTCAACGCTGCTATCTGGAGCATGCTTTACCTTGTAAAGCCATCTGGAAGTAACCACGGATTTTCCCTCAGGCCTCGGCACCACCTCCCAAACATCATTCTTCATGATAGAAGAATACTCCTCCTGCATGGCCTCTCTCCAGACATGTTGGCTAGCTGCCTCCTCATAGCTAGAAGGCTCAGAGTCAATGATGTTGGCAACCATTGCCATATGGCTACAGAACCTCTCAGGTGGTCTACTCTCTCTGACCGGCCTCTTCAGCCCAGCAACAGATGTGGCCTCTCTCAAGGTATCCTAAAGCCACTTGGGCTTCCTCTTCCCTGAGCACACTTCTCCCACAGGAGAATGAAACTCCTCCTCCTCATCAGAAGCCTGAACTCATGATTGTTTGACTGTTGTCCTCCTACCTGAACCTGAACCTGTAGATGTTGAAGTACCGTGTGAACTGTCCATCAGTGGACTAACTAGTGAACTGCTCTGCAAACTGCTCTACATGTTGCCTGAAGCACCACCCCTCTAACGCTGCGAGCCACTACTCACTGATGGACCTGACACCGTAATCGATGTACCTCCTGATCCTCCTGATCCCTACCCACTCGATCCTTGTGTCTGACTCAGCTGCTCCTGAGGATCTGGCTGATCCGGATACTCTAACTCTTGTGACCTCCTAAAAACCTTGTCCTCCTCGAACTTCACATCCCCCCTGACAACAACTCTCCTCTGTGCGGGAAGATAAATCCGAAAGGCTTTCGAGGTCTCACTGTAGCCTACAAAGATACCCTTCTCTGCGGTGGGCTCTAGCTTGGTCCTCTTCTCCTTGGGTACGTAGGAGTATGCAATACACCCAAAGATATGAAAATGACCAATATCAAGCTTCTTCCCAGAAAAAACCTCCTCCAGAGTCACATGCCCCAAGGCACGATGCAAACTCATGTTCTGTAAATAAACAACAGTGTTGCAGGCCTCTGCCCACAAAAACAAAGGTAATCCCTAATCATGTAACATGGCTTTGGAAGCCCCTCTGATGGATTTGTTCTTCCTCTTTGCAACCCCGTTCTGATGGGGGTTGTAAGAAACTGTGAACTCCCTCCTAATGCCTGCCTCCGCACAATAATCAACAAACTCACTAAGGGTGTACTCCCCTCCATTCTCTGACCTCAGGGACTTGATCTTCCGACCTATCTAAGTCTCCACAAGAGATTTGAACTCCTGAAATCGCTTGAAGACCTCACTCTCAATCTTCAAGAAATAATCCAGGTCATCCTGGAGTGAACATCAATGAATAAAACATAGTACTCATATCCACTCAAGGAAAAATGAGACATTCGACCGCTTACATCGGTATGAATCAAATCAAGTATCCCTATCGATCTGTTGTCACTGCTGGGAAAATGGGATTTGGCAAACTTGCCCATCGCATATCCTCTGCATGTATCAATGTGATCAGTACTGAAATATGGCATGCCTGTAGTGATCTCCCGCAATGTCCTCAAGGCTCCATGATACATGTGCCCCATCCTGTGGTGCCAAATCTCGCATAGCTCTGAACTACTAGCTCTGCTGCCAGTACTATTGCTTAATGCCAAAAGGGGCTGAAATGCAAACTTGTACACCTTTGCATGGCGAACACCAATCACTCCAGTTGAATCAGCTGGAGCACCCCTGGGTTATATAAGCACCTGTCCTCTCCTGAACAATATCTCATACCCTCTGTCCTCCAATGTTGAGACGGATATGAGGTTCTTCCTCATCCCTGGCACATATAGAGCATCTGACACCTTCAAGGGAGGTTTGGGTTCCCTATCAAATGTCAGTGTCCCCACACCGACTGCTCTAACAATGCTGTCATCTCCGAGTACTACCTCTATATCAGTGCTACTCTCTGAAAGCTCTGAGAAGTACTCACAGACTCCTGTCATATGACGTGAAGCCCCACTGTCAACATACCAGATACCTGAAGATGCTCCGCTAGTGGACGGAAATGTATACTCCCTTTCAACCTCTGTGGCAGGTGATCCTGCACTAGTGGACTCACAAGTAATGAACCCAAACTCCCGGTCAAAGCTATCTGAAAAGTCCTCTATCTCTGCTGATGCTGCCATGGTCTTGTTCTTCCCCTTCTTCTTCTTCTTCGGACATACAACTGCATAATGTCTCATCCTCTGACAATTCCAACACTTCACCTTGGAATAGTCCTTTTGTGTGTTCACCTTATTACCTTTACCTTTGCCTTTGCCCCCACCACTACTTATGGAAGCTTGCTTCTTTCCCTTACCTTTCTTGCCTCCTGCTAACAGTGCTACATCCTCATCCTGCTCAACAAGTTTGGCTACCCCAAGCTGGCTCTTTCTAATTTCAGTTTGTATGCAATCATCCCAGAACCTCTCCAATTGGGAAGGGTCTCATGTGCACAAACTCCATCAGCAAAGTTCAGCCATGAACTGGGAAGGCCATTCATTGCAATTTGCACCAACTCAGTGGGTGGAATTACCTCTCCAACTGCGGCCAACGCATCTCTCACATTAGTGATCTTTGTGATATATCCGGTAGCACTATCAGTCTTAGCC
This sequence comes from Pinus albicaulis, assembly GCA_034641835.2. NCBI lineage: Eukaryota > Viridiplantae > Streptophyta > Pinopsida > Pinales > Pinaceae > Pinus > Pinus albicaulis. Next base: position 422,247,916 of record CM076572.1, read on the forward strand.
ATCTTAACGGTCTTCAGCTTCTCTCTTAGGACCATTTTTTTGTTCTCATTGGTACTCTGGTAGAGATTGGTCAAGGTTGTCCACATCTCATGAGCAAATCTCTTTCCTCTCACATGAGAAACAACATGGTCTTTAATACCATCCAGAATCAGTCTCTTACCCTTGTTATTCTTCTTATTAAAGTCTGTTCGATGAATTGGGTCAACGGGCACATTAACAGGGTGTTGTTGGGTATGCACCATTATACCCCACACTTTTGCCTCCTCAAAGATGCTTTGCATTCTTTCCTTCCATACATTATAGTTGTTATGCTCATCCAACCTATCCTCCACCCTCAAGCCCAAAGGCATGCTTGTTGTCTTAATAAGCTGAAAATAACACTATTGTAGTAAAGGTGTTTTTTGTGTGAAAAATCAGCTTGCTGTAATTTTTCTTCTTGTTGTCCCAAACTGCACTTTTCAGCAAAATAGCTCTAATACCATGTACAAATTTCTGTTCCCAACCCCAGTTTTCAGTTTCTCCTTATTTCTCCCATAAAGTTAAATGCTCATTCCCATAGCCATACATTCAAAAAGTTGGAAAAATAAATATTTTCTGAAAACACAAATTCTGGAAATTTCACAGTGCTGAAATGCAGAAATAAAACTCAGAAAAATAAATCAACCACACACGGAAAATAGACACGCTGATTTTTGGTCAATATGACCCTGGAAAAACCCCCTACAACTCTTGGGGAAAACCAGTTCGAAAGCTCTTCTTATTTCTGATAAATAGCTTTTACAGTGAGAGAGAAATACTCAGAAAATTTCAACAAGTAAACAAATACAATTTATCTTGTTTTCCATGCATAACCACTGCCTCGGAAAATGTGCAAACAGCAATAAATGTTATACTGTATCCCTCGTTTTTCGTGCCCAGAAATACAACAATAAATGCTATTGTACGGCCTCCTCATTTTGCGTGCAGAACATCAATAAATGTTGTTGTACAGCCTCCTTGGAAAGCGTGCAAACAGTAATAAATGTTTTTGTACAGAAACTGCCTCGATTTCTATGCACAGCAACAGCAGCTGGCTGTACGACCTGCCTCGAAATCCATGCCACAAAAACAACAACTTTCCTCTCGCGAAATATGTGCTAGAAACTGTACGGCTTCCTAGGAATGCGTACCATCAGCTGTTGTACGAAAATTGCCTTGAAAAGCGTGCCAAAACTACCCTAAACTGTGTGCCAACCCTGTTGTACGGATTTTTTGTAGTGTTGCCTCGGTATGTGTGCCAAATTTATGTGCTCCTTCTCCTCACTGCTCAGAAATCTCCTTTACTCTCTTCTTCTCCTTCTCTTAATCTGCTCATGAAAGAATGAATGATCTTTTCCCTCTTTTCCTCCTTTAACCTAACCCTAAGTGACTTTTGGGGAATCCATAAATCCAATGGTTGAGATAGTTTTAGATCTAGGGCTGAGATTAAATGTTCATTTAAATCTCACTTTCTATTTTTTAATTCATCCCACTTTAATAAAGACCCACTTAGTCATTTATTTCCATAGTCACTTTTCACTTTCGAATTTCACATTGACTTTATTAAAGTCACTTTAAAATTAGACTTAGTAACTTTATCACTTAAAGTCACTTTTAAATTAGATTTGTTTTTATAACTTATAAAGTCACTTTAGGAGAAAAAATAAATTCTTTTTGGACACTTTTCCCTAGGCCAAAGATCAAAGCCTTAGGGAACCACTTGTCCTCCGGTAACCAAATTTCAACAAGTCAAACCCAGTTTTGCAGGACGTTTCAGGAAAAACCGTCCTTTAAAGAATTAGTGAAATCTCTAAAACTACTTTGAATTTTTGGACAATTCTCGCGAAAAAGTCAATTGGGATCACTCTGTAAAAAACCCATGTCACATATTTCTGATATTGTTCTCCGTTTGCCTACAATTGAGCCCGAGATTCTTGTGTTGGGAATGTCTTTGTTTTCTGAACTTCTACTTCTCATTCACATCAACATACTTGCTCAACTCTTTTAAATTTTAAATTCATGTGCAAATATGATCTCCCACAAATCATATATGATTTCTCATAGCTCTTCTGTCTGGGAGACTCAAGAAATGGTGGAAGATGACGATCTGTCAAGAGATCGGACTCCAGAAATAACTGAGATTGTTGCTCATGTGTTGCACCTATAACAGTTATCTTCATTTTTATCTTGAAATGCTTCACCACTAGAATAAAAAATACGAGAAATCCCCGCTCATGATGCCTTCCTTCCTTAACAAGTTTAACTGATGTTCACATTGTAAAAATTTCTCATGATATCTCTCAAGTCTTCTTCATATTTTAAAATAAGCTCCCAAGAACCAATTCTCAAAACCAAGGTTGGGGAAATTGGAGGCTTTGTACTTGTCAGCAATAGCCATTCTTGATGCATACTTTGATTCCTTATTTCTCACCACCTCTAGGATAGAATTATTTATAGCTAAGGAAGTTGTTGAGTTCCCTTCAGAAAGATTCATTTGAATAAATTCCATGAATAAGGTGTTTTCTTCATCCTTAAACCCAATGGACCAGTCTCCTCGAATGGATGCAACAAAAATCTTGGAGAGGATGTCGTGCTTGTTACAGAACTCCCTTATGTGAGAATTATGCCATGCAACATATGATGATGAATTCTCGTTGAGTTTATGGTTATCTTCTTGAACATGTTGCAGCCCTTTTTGAATATTAATAATTGTTTCTCAACAACCCGGAACTACTCAAAACCTCTCTTGGCCTTTAGCTCAGTCAAATTATGCTACAACATGGTGTATGGCCCATATCAGAGCAGGCGAAGTTTGCTGTGGGGCTCAATGACGCGCTCCTTCTGAAAATGTAGCCAAACTTTGTCGCCCACCTAGAACTTGTGTGGCACCTAATGCTAATCATGTCGCTGCTTATACTTACCATTGTCTCCATACAAGATTTCATGGGCCTGCTGGTGGATGTCCTAAATGCCCTTAATGAATTTATTAGCCCTATCAGCTTCAGACTGGACATGAGCTGATTTTGCCTGAGTAGCTACAAATGGTATGGTCACATCAATGGGACATAATGGTTGGAATCCCAACCACACATGAAAGGGGTTGTGTCTAATTGAGATATGGAGAGCTCTGTTGTAGTTGTGTTGGACACAGGAGAAGATTTCATCCCATGTGTGTGGGTGATTCGAGTTGTACATGCGCAGAATGTGTACAATCATCCTATTGACAACCTATGTTTGGCAATAATTTTGGTTGTGGAAAGTCGTGGACTTAGTGAGCTTGGTATCTAGCATCGACCAGAGACTTGTCCAAAATGTAATAAGGAACTTGTTGTTCCTATATGAGATAATGGACTATGGGATCCCAAAGTGTACCCACACGCATTTAAAGAAGAGCTTAGCAGTGACTTCTGCTATGATACTCTTCTTTCAGGCTACCAGAATGACCATCTTAGATAATCTCTCGATGACTACGAAAACGTAGTTGTTGCCATACTTAGTAGAAGTAAGGCCCGAAATTTAATCCATGGAAATGGATTCCCAAGGTTGACTACGAGTAGGCAGAGGAGTATATAGGCCTTGCTTCTTGATGGTGATTTTGGCAACAGCAAAGGTAGTGCTTGATCTGATGTACTTCCCAACATCATGTCGAAGGTTTGACAAATAAAAATAATTTTGCAGCACTACCACTATCTTCTTTACTACAAAATGTCCAGCGACCCGACTGTAGTGCACCTCCCAAATCATCTTGGTACACTCACTTGAAGGAACGCAAATGTGTCTCAAGTGGCACAACAGTGCATCCTGGAGGTGAAAATTTGGTACTTGCTTGCGTTCCAGGAGCGTCTAGTATGTGTTGTCGAATTCTAGATCACTCTTGTAAATATGCGACCACCCTGAAGTCTCATGCCCACAAGAGTCAAGCACAATGGACAGTGCCATGACCGATGGTCAGCTGAGGCAGTCTGCAATATTATTGGTGTTTCCCTTCTTTTACTTAATTTTCAAATGGAACTATTACAGGTTGTTGGATCATTTCTGATGCCTATCGTTATGCAACTTCCCTTATGTCTATATGAACTGTAGGGCTCGGTGGTCTGTGTGGATGACAAATTCCTTCCCCATAAGGTAATTCTTCCATTGTCGGCAAGCCTACATAATGGAATACATCTCTTTGTCATAGGTGGGATACTTTCGTACTGTGCCTGAAAGTGTCTCACTATGATATGCCAGTAGATGCCCTTCTTGAGTAAGAACTACATCAATAGCATAATCAGAGGCATATGTCTCACTCTCAAATGGTTGTTGCAGGTCTAGTGTTAGCTTGAGGGGTCCTGACCTAGGTTCAGAGTTTATCAAGCAACCAAAAAACCCTCCAACTACTGGCCCTTTCGGAAATTACCTACTTGCGTAGATCAAAGTCTCACCCGAAGCAGTATGGGCGGGTGCTGGAACCAGGTTTTCGCACCCTGATGTGGTGGTGGCCCTAAACAGGTTTATTGTAGAACTTATTGTAGATCGGAACAGATGCGTGCATATATAAATCAAGACCTATCATATCAGATCATCACAAAGACAAATAATGCTTATAACAGATGTATCGCAAATCAACTTCGTCACAGATATATAATAACAGAACCAGATCTTCGCAATGCGCAATAACTAAAGCAGATATACTCATGTATTCAATCATCAACATATCTTCATGCATAAAGAACAAAATCACCCGTGTAGATATAACAGAAATAAAGTGAACTCAAACAATAATAGTAAATAGATAGTTCAGACACATAACACAAGTGCTTCACCAAAATGATTCTTTGTATTAGATTCAGCAGTTCAGTACAAACAGAATTTCCCATTACAATTACCCTTCCGCACACATAGCAAGCAGAGTCTGCACACAGCCAGGACTAGGTCTCCGTGCACACAGCCAGCAGGAGCCTTTCTACCCAACCCAGACTTACAAAATGTATCACAGAAGCATAAACGTACTTAGATCAAGAATCATTACCTATCTGATTGATTACTTAGACTCAATCTCTCTCTATTTACATTCATCTAGCACGCATATACTATGGTCTCAAACCATTGTTTGAGGCCCACAATTTATCCTTAAAACCCATTTACATAAAAGAGCGACTTTGACCTACCCCAAAGCCCCTTGACCTTTTCGCGCAGCGTGCATATCCAAAATTACATACAAAAAGTTACTCTAAATTTTCCCCGGGGGACCCTGCTTCAACAGGCCCCCAACAAAAACCTGTGACTAGTCCCGAGTCACTGTGGGGTCGGCTCCTTCATATTTTCTTGAAGCACAGCAACAGAAGTCTTCAATGGCAGCACCATCTCAAGGCTCTGCGCAACATCTCCCTGTGCTTTGGTTACCAAATTCTGTGTAGTGGGCCCTTCAGTAGCCAGTTCAATGCTCACTTGAGTCTCCTAAAGAGTCTTCAGCGCACCATCCAATGATTGTGACAGCTGTAGAGCCTTCTTGGCCCATGGATGCATCCTTGCCTCGATCAACTGTTCTTGTTGGCGCAGGTTCTCAATTTCGGTCTGAATCACTCGACCCTCTTGTAGGTGGGCGAGGCACTGTGAAATCACGAGGGTGGGTGCCGCCATCCTGATATCCGCAAATTGTTGCTCCTTGACGCACAATTCATTACGCAATTGTTGTACCATTGGGTCATTCTGAACCGAAGTCCAGACACCCATGGCCTTGTGCAAGAGCTGATCGCACTGTGTGACTGCGACAGCAATGCTATCTGTGGCTTGTTTTACCTCGACATCCCTCTTCGCTCTAACTTCCGGCAGGGTTTCTGTCTACAACTTTAACTGCAATTTAGCACTCTAATGTTCAAATTTGGCCCTGACGGTTTGAAATTCAATGCATGAGGCCTTCAATGCAGCGGCCATCCCTTCTAACTTCTCCGCTGGGGCAATTGTGGCGGGTACTGTTGGCACGTTGTTGCATACTTGATTTATCTTTTCCTCTAGTGCAGTGCACTGAGCCTCGGTTACTCGGCATGCTTCGTCGACACTCCGATACTTCTGTTGAAGATATATTGTGTGCTGCTAAGTTTCATTGATATCGCGGTAGGCATGGGCTTCACAAAAATATAGCTCATCCACGATCATGTTGTGGACCATGTGTAATTTTGCTGCATGTAACACAGTGAAATCAATCTTAATTTCATGGGAGACTTGGAGCTGCGCACGAAGTAGCTGAGACTCAACTCGGGTGGCTTGTTCAAGGATTTGAACCAAGCGGGCTTCTCGTATTGAAGGCAATACTGTTGTAATGGGGAGTGTCGTCGGTGGACACGCTCGCTTGTGCAACGCTCGCCTAAATCAGGCTCACTTGAACTTTGAGCTCTTGTATACCAACCTATACCCCATCGAGCGCAGCTTTGTACTGCGATTTTATGTCTGTCCAAATATCTTATGTTGCTATTGTCATTGTGTTGGCTATTTCGTTGAAATCATCTTCGGTCAGTGTCACCTCCTCTTCTCCAGTGGCCTTAGAGCCCTTTAGTTTCTTCCTGGATCCTCCCGCGGCTTGAGAACCGTGCTTTGTGCCCTTGGAAGTTTGAACTTCCACCTGCTCCTCTATCTCATTAGGCGCGACACCATTCTTTGCAGGTGCAATGTCCGTTTCTAGATCAATCGTTTCATCGGTTGTAGTCAGCGTGGGCTCTGTTTCTATGTTCTTTTCAGTCGTTTGCATACCAGTGCGAGTATTGGTAGGTGTCTTCATAATAGATGTGAATGCGCCTTCCATGGCGCGTGGCTCCAGCCAAGCTGGCGGCCACTCTGCAGTGACCCACAGCAAGTCGTCCTCAATGACGAGATAGGGCAATTCGTACCAAATTCCTTCAACTAGCCTTAAAATTTGTAATCATCTTGTACTGCTTGTACAAAGTAACTCCTTCAACTGGCCTTAAAATCTGTAATCATCTTGTACTTCTTGTACAAAGTTGGAGAGATCCTTTATCAGAATTGGATTGCATGGAAAATAGAAGCATCGAACAAGACACAAAATATCTTGTTTTCCAGAATGCACGCGGGGAAGGAGGAATTCCATAGTGTGGAATATCGTGCGGCTTCACACATTTGCGGTTCTATGACCAGAAACTGTGTTTCCTCTAGGGTCTTCCATCCAATTAGGGCTATCAGCAGCAAGAGCCAAGCATAATATAAGTGCTTTCCCTCCTCTTGTGCTTCGCGCATGTTCTCTGAGAATTCTTTGCATAAATATTGAGACCAATTATAGATTACTCCCTTGTCGCATTGTCCTGCAAGTGCAATTACTTTTGCAGGAACCTCCTTAGTTTTGCACTTATGCATCATCTTGCAGGCCAATATGAGTGTCCCAAATTGAACGGTCGGGTCATTTATTTCACTAACCACAAATCCTCTGTTGTGGCACGACACATGATTGGTCGTTTTGATTTTATCCGCCAACTTCTTTTCTTGTGCCTTTTCTCCAAATTCAGCGATGATCTACGCCTTGGTCAGGAAGGTCAGTGATCCGATGGATCAGCGTGACATCAATGGGTATGCGCTCTCCCAACCATAAGGCTTCATCATATACTAGCGCAAGCAATTTGCGCACACAGATATCATTTATCGAGTTGCACCAAAATGTGGGACCTGTAGTAGATTCAAAAGGCTAGCCTTGTGCAGGCCCAACACCCATCGTTGCGGCTCCACGCACACAAGCCCCCCCTCATAGGGTACGCATTCTAGATAGCACTCAAGTGCAAGATTAGGAAACTTATCAACATTTGTGATGTCCCAATCCTCCATATTCAGTTGCGGCACTTTAGCGAACATATCACCTTCACGTGGGACATTCTCATGAATGAAGGGCATGTTAATGTAAGACCTAACCTGGTCAAGATCCTTTGGGACCTTGACTGACGCCTTGCGCTGTGCGACATAGGTCGAAAACCATGAGAATGGGGCCACTTCAACCACATCCTCCTCCTCCTCCATGATGGTCTTAGGGAGCTCTGCCATGGGTCTCTTCTGGCGCTCAGCCGAAGTGGAGCGCGACTTTGGAGTCTTTTCCCTGGGGGATTTACGGGTCCCCGATGTTTGACCCTTCTTAGTCTTCGCAAGCGCAGGTGTCTCAGTGACCGGCGCAACAAGATCCTCTTGTAGGCGCGTAGCTGTCATGCTTGGTAGGATAATGTAACCAAGACCCCTACGGTGCAACTCCTCCTCAAATCCTAGCTCCAGACCAGACATAGACAATGAATAAGATGTAGAAATCAGAGAGCTCAAGGTCGAAAATTCACACAAAAAGAAAAGGGAACTATTGCGACCCCATAGGTCATATTTATAGTTTTGGTATGTCCTGAACAGTTCCTTACGCATTAATGTGTCTCCATAAATGACAAAATGGTTCCAAATCTGGTAAAATACCCTCCTTAAATGCAACCTAGAAGCTCCCTTAAATGGTAATAAAACTCTGTTTTCCAAATTTACTATTCCAGCGGCTAGATTTTTTCGCCTCTGCGACCCAGTCAACCTCCTCGCGCAGCTACCGCGCATGCATCATACACGCATCGTACCTTTCTACGCATCTGCCATCCCTTCTGTGCAGATCCAATACTCCAGCCATATAGTCATTTGGTGTGCATAGGGAGGGGGTCATCCATGTATGGCTTCAATCGACTTCCATTAACATACCCGAGAAGATATTCTCTGCTCAGTGTGGCCAAGCGCACTGCACCTCCATCAGTGATCTCTTTAACAATATATGGCCATAGCCAATGCATCTTCAACTTCCCAAATACAGTCCAATCATCAAAGTATACTTCCAGGAACGTATGGATAAACTCCTTAAATGCAGCTACTACCACGCGCGAGAAGATGGCAGGTGCATTCTTTAAGCCAAAGGGCATGACTATATACTGGAAAGATCCCCATTCTGTTGCAAAGGTAGTCTTACTACAATATTCTGGTGCAATCCTAATCTGATGATACCTTGAGAACCCATCTGTGAATGAGTAAGCTTCTTGCCATGTGACATTGTCTAGGATTTCATCAGAGAATGGATTTTGGAATGGATCATGCACACAGTCATCATTCAACTTGCTCAGGTCTACACAAATCTTGATTTCTCCTTTTGTCTTCTTTTATTGTACTACCATGGGACTCACCTAATCAGAATCTTCTATTGGCTCTATGATGCCTGTAGCAACCATCTTATCCAACTTCCTTTACCTTATGCTTATATTTTGGATTCAATCTATATGAGTGTTGCTTCACCGGGCGCGCATCAGGTTTCAAAGTAATCTTCATGACTCCAAGCTCTCCAATTATTCCTTTCAATTTTGAGAACTTTGTAGGGAATAAGTCTTGATATTCTGTCAATAGTTCAGAAACCTTTCCTATTGTGTCATCATCCCAATAATCGCCAGTCTTTGCCAAGTTTGGTTGCTCTTAAGATCCAATATTCACCTGTCGAATCTTCATAGGTTTCGTGAGATCTAGTGAGGTGATCGAGGGCCCAACAACTACGCGTTGTCCCCCGGATTCTGGAATGATAATATTCCTTGGATCGTCTTCATTTTCTTCAACAGTCAGATTTCTACAATTCACAATATCCTTCATCTATGCATCCCAGGTTGGTGAAGCGCACTCTACCGTTGGCTTTGTTGTGTCAAAGATAACTTCTTAAATTTTACGCAATGCTTTACCAATCTTGACAAACCCACTCTCAAAGTTGAATCTTAGAATGGAAATTTCCATCAGTGCAGACCATTCACTAGTACCTCGGTGCAGCTTTGTCTCCAAATGCCAATCAATAGGTACCTTCCCCAGTGTATGAATGAACATGTGGACCCACTCAGGTCTCGGTTCTACACTCTATACCTCACTCCATGTGGCCAAATGTCTGTGCGGATCATCCTTTCTCGAGTAGACTTCTTCCATTCTGAAATTTGGACATTCAAAGCGTAATCCCATCATCTGCGTGAATTCATCCCAATTACCCATGTTTTCTTTATGATTCTCCCACCATCGTGTTGGAGTAGCGCGCAGTCCAAGATCCAAGGCATGGATTCTCCGCTCTTCAAGAACATTTCTTTCAAGTTCTCCTAAAAACATATTTACATCAATTAAACCATCATAACACAGTAATTCGCATACCTATGATGTTATGCATCAAAGGGATCTAGTCACTCGATTGCAGCGCACCGCAGATACTTCATGCAACCGATTCTACCAGTTTTCCAATTCTTCATCAGAATCTAAGAAGCAAGAGTTGTCCTTTTCCCAATTAAGACTTACATCAGTCGTTGGGTTGATCCAATCTTCATCACGCAAAGTCAACTTATAGATATGATCAATATCATCATTAGCACGCATAGGTTCTGTGCATCTCTCTCCTTCTATAGGATCTAGGGGAATGATGACTATGGTTCCATTGTTTTCAAACTCCATTCTTCGCTTCTTCAGGTTTATGATACCATCCATATCAATATCCCTGTCCAATCCTAACAAAGCAAGATAAGGGTCAGTATCATCCACAATTTTTATAACTTCGAAATCTGCAAGTACCTTAACACCTTCAATACTGACTACAACTTGCAACAACCTTCCTAATGGAATGATTTTCTGTTTATTTTCTATGCACAGTTGAATGGTAGACCATTCCAGCTTGGGTTCTCCCATGTGCTGCCAAGTTTTCTAAGGTAGAAAATTCACATCGGACCCCGGATCTAGAATAATCTGATCCATCTCATAAGCACAGATCTGCGTGGTCATACACTTCTCTCGACTCGTTCTCTTCTTATTCTTATATATTTTGTTGACAACTTTTAGTTCTATCAGTGGTTGTTCCTTTTCTGTGCAGTTATCTATCAAGGCCTGAAGGTTCTCTACCGCCTTTCTATTGTGTAGTAACTTAATGCAAACTTCTAAAAATGGCTCCATTTCATCATCTACTCCTGCCTCCTTCATGGGTCTGTTAGTATTCTAGGGAAAAGAATAAACCCTAGCATGACATAAAGAGGGAATAGAATCTGATCTAGGGTTTAAACTTTAGAATCCCTAGGATGACCTCTTAATTGCATGAAAACCCTAAAAATCTTGGCATCATGTTTTAGTATTGCATACTTTGCTTGGGGTGATTGTCAATAGATATTGCAGGTACAAGAAGTAAATATGAATGGGCTTTGTTCTAAGAAACATGATGGAAGAAGGAATTTGTATGGAGGTCTGGATCTCAGCAATATGGAGAGGAGTGTGAAGAAGGTCAATCTCAGCAAGATGGAGAGGAGGGTGAAGAAGTTCACCTGGGCAGTCAAGACAAAAATCACTATGACAAGATGCATCGTTTAAGGGATGGCATCATAAATTCATACAATAGGAGCAAGAGGTCATGACATCATCATAAAAAGCTTGAAAGATAGCTGAAATAAAAGTTTATGGCAATCATCTATACAAAGAAGTAGCTCTTGATAACCTCACAATAAGCATAAGTAGTACTTATGGGAAGAAGAGAGTCATCTAGCATGGAGCTCATCATACATCTTTGGGAAGGAGCATTTGCAAGATGAGGATAATCAAGATCATCTGCTAGAATCTTAATTAGAAGGTTCATCGGCTGAAAGATGGATCTCTGAGAATTCCACTTTGAATGGGATTCATTGTTTTAAGGATGATGGTATGATGACAAAGAAATGTGGCATGTCAAAGATGATTGAAGCTGCTAAAGAAATTCTAGCTGACCAAAGAAGAAAAGAGGTGTGTGTGTGTGTTTAATAAGTTAAGTCATGTCATTGCAAATAATAAGGATGCATGTTCTACTTCACAAACATGATCAAGGGAAAGGATCTCTTTCCTTAAAAGGATACATGAAGACATGGTTCATATATTAACTAGATGAAACCAACATAACATGTCCTCATATGGAATATGAGGTGGTTGACAAAGATGAAGGAACTATGATTGGAAGTTCCGGGAAGCAATGTGTGAATAAAGAAAGAAAGAGATCATGAAAGGTGTAACCATGGAAAAGGCAATCAATATCCAAAAGATTTGACTATGATAACTACATGGGAAAGACATGAAGACCTTGATGAAGTTTGAAAAAGAAAGAGACCCTTGACATTGTATATCTTTTTGGAGACGTTTCAATATCAGTGTTGCGAACATCTCGATAGCATCCTGATTTTATCTCGAAATCACGATTTTTTGGCCTAGCCAATATTTGCCGATTTTTACCGATATTTTTATGGTAACTTAGTTTTGCCGATGTTTGCCGAATTTTACCGATATTTTCCTGATTTTTACGATTTTTTGGTTTTCCAAACCCCTGCAGATTTTATCCCAATGCCGATGTTCGCAACATTGGTCAATATGTATGCAATATGTTGATGCAAACAAGGAGATGTCATGATGAAAGACCAACACAAAGGTAATTTTTTATTTAATGTTCATTTTCTATTTTTGAACAATATCTCGATGGGCTAATGCGGGGCTACCGAGGGAAGAGTTGTAGATGTCATCTACAACTAATATTCATGTGGTAGGATGAAATATCCTGAAGGAAAACATGACATGAAGAAGTTAGCAAGGTATGAAGGAAGGCCAGATATGGAGTAATGGATCACTTTTTGATGAAAGGAAGACATGACTAACATGATTCATGAATGAAAGTGATGGATGGTTTGTGCCCTGTGAAGAAGTCCCAAAAGATGTAGGCTCCATATCAAAGAAGAAAGTCATGACATTGAAAGAGGAAGTCCTACAATTGTTACGAGGGAGCTTGGGTACATTCCTTACATAGGAATGGGTATATTCCTTCATTGGAATGGGTATCCTCCCTAGTCGAGAGGGAGAGATAGACACATCATTCTTATCTTCACTTGGGAATACAGAATGGAGGATTGGGTAAACATCTGGCACCCGATACTCTTTGAGGATGTGGTAGGGCATCCAAGGTAAGAGTCGTCGTAGAGGACCGATATTCTTTGAGGACTGGGAATCCAAGATAAGAATAGTCATGGTGGAACATACTCTGAGAGAACCCGGGTGGGGTATGTTTCGAGAGAGAAAATGATGAGGGTCTCTATAAAACATTGGTCTCGCCAACATTGTGCTATAATCTTGTGGAGAGATAGAGCGGTTAGTCAAGGCCTTGCTATGTGGCAATGTTGGAGGATATGATGCTCTACAGATGGGTTACCAATCCGACTCTTCTTCTCAAAATTCTTTAGATTGAGAATGTCGAAGTACCTTGTATGGATTATAAATACCTCCGTAGTTAAGAGGGAGTGTTGAAATATGTAACTAGGCTTGGCCTTCATAATGACATGTGTAATCATGATTTTATGTATTTAATGAAATGAAAAAAAAAATTATTATTATTAAACTTGAGACATGGGTTTCATGCTCAAAGAAAATTTATTTTTAGGTCAAATCTCCCATTGTGAGCTCTTAGGATTGGTTATTGAGCCATAAAGTCAATTGAGTCATTGTCATGTATTGAAGACCCATTTGGGCATATTAAATATTGTAAAAGAAAATTTATTTGAGTCGTTGTAAGACTCAAAGACCTCATCAAAAGCACTTAATCAAGTCGGCCTTCCAAAGAAGACAAAAATTGTTCTAGAAGGAGATGTCGGCCTAGGCATGAGGTCAAGTCGGATTATTTACATGGGAAGATCACTACATAAAGGAGGACTTCACCTCACTTGGGAGAACACCAATCAAGCATCTACGAAGAAGAAAGAAGCGCGAAGAATGAAGGAAGATACCCTCTTTAGCAACGAAGACAAAGAGAAGAAGATCAAAGGATTTTTGTGTTGTTTTTGGGTCTCTCCTCCCACACATGTGACTACAGTTAGGGTTTCTGCAGTGGGATCACATTAGTCCCAAAAGAAGCCAACGCAAAGGTCATAAGACAAGCATTCTAGTAAGCCGAGTTCTCAAAAGGAAGTGTCCAAGCCATGCGAAGAAGAGGATCCTAACAAATCAACCCCAATCAATCCACATGTGTGAACGTTTTGTGATTACAAGTAAGTTGAAAATTGCAGGCCTGTAACAATAGGCCGAAATCTAAAGAGAAGCTTAAGTTTGTGCATTGATTTGAAAATGAAGAAAAATCGTTTCCAAAGGTCTTGTGACTTGGTCTTGGAGAGGTTAGTAGGTAAAGAATCTTGGTCTTGGAATTCATCATTAAAGACTCTATAAGAAGAAGAATTCATTTTCATTTTCCTCTCATGTTGGAGAGGTTTTGGCCCTGGCTGATCGCCTACATCTTGTGTCCTTTGTCTCGTGATTATTTACAATTTGGTAGTTGTTTGATGATAGAAAACATTAATATAATCAAGCGGAAGAAAGAAGCTAATAAGCATTAAGTAAAATGGAATCACAAACAGTTATCATTACAAGAGAAATCACCTCATCTCTTTACCCTAGATTTCTCAACATAAATGAACTAAAGGCCAAAACCCCTTTGGACCTACAGTCATTGCTTGGGAAAATTGTTTTGGCATACTTCCCAAGTGCACATCCTTTGCATACCTCATGTTGATATATATTGAACTCTGGAAGACCAGTGGCAATCTCCCTCAACACCTTCAGTGCCCCATGATACAAGTGTGCCATCCTCCCATGCAAAAGCACAAGGAGGTCACTATTGTTGCTAATCAATGCGCAGGTTGGCTCAAATTGTAACCTATATAACCTCCCCCTTCTAATCCCAATCACCTTGCTTGAATTAAGACTAGATCCTTTCGAGCAAAGATACATTTTCCCACCATGGAAAATAACAATATAACCTCAATTTTCCAATGCCAAAACAGAGATCAAGTTATTCTTTCGCCCTGGAACATAAAACACATCCTTCACCGTCAAGGATTTCCTATACTCCCTCTGGAAAGTAACTATCCCTAGGCTTGTTTCCTTGCACCTATCATTGTTGCCAAGTTCAATATGGAAGTCTAAGTCCCTCTTAATCAAACTGGTGAAGTACTCTCGTGCTCTAGTAATATGACATGAAGCATCAATGTTTATGTACCAACTATGTATGGTGTTTGTACTAGAAAGACAGGCTATCAACGAGAACTCATTCTCGAACCAATTTGAAAATTCATCAACTTCTGCTAATGTTGCTACCTATGACCTCCCATTGTCCTTCTTCTTGTTTGGACACTGGTTGGCATAATGCCTCGGCTGATGACAAACAAAGCATTTCACTTTTCTCATGTCCTCCTCTTTTTCTCCTTTTGAGGTAGCTCAACCACTAGAGCTTTCCTTTCCTTTCCCTTTGCACGTACCTACAGGAGAAAAATTGTCTTCCTCCTCACCATTTTGTTGGCATGTATGTTGGGAACCTAACCTAATCTCCTCCTGAATGAAATCATCCACAGCATCTCCCAATTGGGAAGATTTTCCTATGCTATGATGCCCTTAACAAAACTGTCCCATGGTTTCGTAAAACCATTTAAGGCTATTATCACCAACTCTACAACCAGCGTTGTCTCTCCAACTGTTGCCAACTCATCTCTTACCTGAGTGATTATGGTGAGGTATGATGAAAAGTTTTTCAGATTTGGCCATTCTAGTATTCTCTAGTTTATCTCCCTCGTAGTTTTCTTCCCTAATATGTGAGGGATGATATGATCCTTCACTTCGTCAAGAATTGTACTTCTAGCCTTCACATCCTTTTTGTTATGTGCAGTCAATGCTACTACATCACTCAAGGGTGTTTGAGCTTGACTACCAAACTCACAAGTCTTATTTTCTTCCCGTACCAAGGCAATCCTCTCCCTCAACGGATTGAAGTTGGAAGCCCCTTTCAATTTATCCTCAAATCTCAACCCTGTAGTCATTTCCTTGAAAACCCATAAATATGTTTACCTTTCCTTGAGAACCCAGAAAAAATTTCGTATTTCATTTAGAACCCAAAAAAGTTTTCACTTTTCCTTGAGAACCCGAAAAGATATATGCCTGTACTTGAAAACCCTGAAAGCAAATCTGATATTTTTGAAAAGAATCTATCCAAACCTGTGACTTGGTTTCCACTCTTCATAAACAAAGCTATGAAACCATGTTAGTTTCTAAACTCTGATCTGATTACTGTTCCAATTAAAACTTTTCTACCCAGGATTTATTAATATTTCTCATATGATTTTTCAGAACAGCGATACACGGAAATTTATAAGTTTAAATGCAACAAAAAAATGCAGAAACCAATCACACAAAATTATACATATTTTACCCTGGAAACCCCAATAAGGAAAACCAGCAAGAGGCATTTTTATATGTTTTGCTCACAGAAAATCTAGGAATTCTTTACAGCAATTTCGAACCTGGTACAGCTCTAAAATTTTACTAATAAATGTGTCTGAAACAGTCCAGTCCGTCCATACAGTTATACGATCTACCTAGAAAAACATGCCAACTAAGAAATGCAGCCCCAAGCCGCATCAAAACCCGTGCTAAGGCTCGGCCCTCTCTTACTGCTCCTAGTCGATCTGTACGACCTCCACAAAATCGACCTGAGTGCCTCGAAAAACATGCAAGCCCTAGCTACCCTAATGTGCCCTTTAGGAATGTGTGCTCACTGTGGGATTTGTGCTCCTGAATCTGAATGCAACTCTTCTCATCTACAAATCAATTTCCTCTCACTTTTCTCCTTCAACTCTCCAAAGCCCTGTTTATGTAATGTGTCTTCTCTTCTTCACTTTTTGCCTTTTATCTCTTTAATGATCAAATGCCTAACCCTAGACTTAGATGGATGGCCAAGATTAAATCTTGCCCTCTTGAGATCAACAGTTGTGACTTAATCTCTCGTTGAGGCAACTTCAATCACTTTTAGTCATAAAGTAAAAGTTTATAAATATAAAGTCATATTGGGAAAAAGCATGTGTTGGACCACTTCCACATGCTAAGACACCATCCCTATGTGAAAGCACTTGTCCAGGATACCTTCAACAAGATAGATCTATGCTATATGCATCCTCTTGCTCATCTTGAGGAAGGCCTTGGCTAGGAAAGGAGGCACACGGCCTTGGATATTGGTTATGAATATGGTTAAATGCAATGTTCCATGGGAATGCGTCCCCCACCCTTCCTCACTCCCCCACACTTCAAGGACGGGGAAACTTCTGGGGAAACGTTTTCCCACATCCCCTTTATTTGGGGAAACTCCCGGGGGGGGGACTTTTTTCTGGTGACGAAAAGCATCCCCTGTTATGAAACCAGCTCCAAAAATAGAAGAAAAGAGAGATCAACGCCTTATAAATCAGCCACTTCGAGGGAGCAACCTCCAATACATTACATAAATGAAAAATTCTTGGATGCTACAAATGACCAAAACCTCCTTCTATATATAGGAGTCCATGGGCCCACAATATAATCCTAGCCGACCTAATAATAACAATGTAAGGGCACAATAATAACAATATTGTGGTTACAAGGGTGCAACAGTAACAATAAGGGGACTAAACTAGTAATATAGGGGCCTAACATGCCCCTCTCATTCAAAAAAGTGTTGTCCTCAACGCTTGAGTATCTATGGATGCTTCTGTATAAAATTCTCATCCTTCCATGTAGAATCGTCAGTGGGTAAGTTCTTCCACTTGATGAGATACTCTGAAATTGATCGATTTCATAGTTGTCGAGTTCTTGTTTCCGTGACCGCTTCAGGTTCCAATATGAATTTTCCTTCATCATTAAATTCTGGCAATATTGTTTGAACTGGAAGATTTTCACCTATAACCTTTTTTAAGCATGAAACATGGAAAACTGGATGGAAGCTCCAATTTGTATGCCATAGTACCAATCTTTTGCAAGACCTTGTAAGGACCATAGTACTTTAGCGATAATTTATTATCCTTCTTAGCTTGCTTGAGGGACATTTGTTTGTATGGTTGTAGCCGTAAAAATACCCAATCTCCTACATCAAAACTTCTCTCACTGCGATGTTGATCTGCCTGTTGTTTCATTCGATTTTGTGCCAAATTTAGGTTGTCCTTTAAGAGTTGGAGAACTTCTTGTTGATGCTCGATGTGATCTTCCACTGCTTGAACCTTCGAATTTTCCCTTAAAGATGATGTGATGGATGGTGGATGATATCCATAAAGTGCCATAAATGGGGTCATTTTTGCTGCAGTATGGAAGGAAGTGTTATACCACCATTCGGCGAGAGGTAACCACTTGACCCATTGTGTTTGTTTATCAGATACAAAACAACGAAGATATCCTTCCAAACATTTATTTACTATCTCAGTTTGACCATCAAATTGAAGATGATAAGATGAGCTATGAGCTAATTGAGTACCCAAACAAGAAAATAACTCCGTCCAAAAATTTCCAGTAAAAATGGGATCTCTGTCGCTCACAATAACCCTTGGGCTTCCTTGTAGCTTTTGAATTCTGTCCATAAATGTAGTAGCAACTGTACTTGCTTTAAATGGATGAGATAATGCACAAAAGTGTGCATACTTGGTAACTCTATCAACTACCACCATGATGACACTCTTTCCTTCGGACTTAGGTAAACCTGTGATAAAATCCATTGAAATCTCCTCCCAACGTTGACTTAGAATGGATAAAGGTTGTAGAAGTCCCGGGGTCTTAATTGTCTCAACTTTATTCTGCTGGAGAACCAAACATTCCGCCACAAAATTTTGAATATCAGATTTAAGGCCATCCCAAAAAAATTCTTTCTTCACCCTGTGGTAAGTTTTTAAAAATCCTGAGTGTCCTTCTAAAGGAGAAGTGTGCAATTCCAAAAGAATCTTTTGTTTTAGTTGGGAATTCTTACAAAGATATAAGCGATATTTGTACCATAAGGAATCATTTTTCCAACTAAATGTATCAGATGTACTAGGATCTTGCTGCAACTTTTGAATGAGTGTCCACGCTTCTTCGTCCTTCTTCCATTCATCTCTTGCTTCGGTTATCCAATCTGGTTGGATAATAGAAATGGCACAAAGCAATGCTTCCACCTCTTCATTCTTTCTTGAGAGTGCATCTGCAACCACATTAAGCTTTCCTTTTTGTAGATTATTTCAAAGTCATAACCCAACATCTTTGTGACCCATTTTTGCTGCTCTTCTGATGATAGTCTTTGTTCCAAAAAGTGTTTAAGACTATCATGATCAGTTTTTTACCTTGAAGTGTCTTCCCATTAGGTAAGTTCGCCATTTCTTTAGTGCATGCAGTATTGCTAACATTTCCTTCTCATAAATAGGTTTCTGTAAATACTTTCCTTTGATTGGACGACTTCCAAAAGCAATGGGTCTTCCTTCCTGCATTAAAACTGCACCAATTCCATTTCCTGAGGCATCACATTCCACAATAAAGGTTTTTGTGAAGTCTGGCATAGCTAAGACCGGTACTAGGCACATTGCCTCTTTAAGATGTTCAAAGGCCTTAGTTGCTTCAGGAGTCCATGAAAATGCATCTTTCTTCAATAATGTTGTTAGAGGTGTTACTATTCTCCCATAATTCTTAACAAACTTGCGATAATACCCTGTTAACCCGAGAAATCCTTGCAACTGCTTTATGGTTGTGGGGACTTTCCATTCTTTAATGGATTTAATTTTGTTAGGGTCTATCTTAACACCCTCGTGAGATACAATATGACCCAGATATTCCACCTCTTGTACTCCAAAGAAACATTTGGATGTTTTTGTATATAATTGTTTCTCCTGCAATAGTTTGAGCACCCTGTCAACATGTTCAACATGATCCTTCCAAGACCTGCTATAGATTAGTATATCATCAAAAAATACTAGCACAAATTTTCTAAGGAAGGGTTTGAAAATGGAATTCATCGACCCTTGAAATGTAGAAGGTGCATTGGTAAGGCCAAAAGGCATGACCAAAAATTCATAATGACCCTCATGAGTTCGAAATGTTGTTTTTGGAATATCTTCAGTCTTCAATCTAATTTGATGATATCCTGAACGAAGATCCAACTTGGTAAAATAAATTGCTCCATGTAATTCATCCAATAATTCATCAATCACAGGAATGGGAAATTTATCTTTAATGGTGAGCTTATTGAGCTCCCTATAATCCGAACATATGCGCCATGATCCATCCTTTTTGTGCACCAATACTACTGGAGCAGAGAAAGAACTTTGACTAGGTTGAATTATACCAACCTCTAACATTTTTGCAATCATACGTTCAATTTCGCTCTTTTGGACATAAGGATATCTATAAGGCCTGCTGTTTGGAGGAACACTTCCTAGAATCAAATGAATAGCATGATCATGATCACGAATACGTGGGAGTCCTTTGGGAGTTTCAAACACCTTGGAATGATTCTCCAAGACTTTTTGGAGATCTGCAGAAATAGATGATTTTGATGTTGGAACTTTTAGTGAGCATAATTGTGAAATTACGCCTCGTTTTTCTTTCTTCAAAAGCTTTGTCATGACATTAGAGCTTATTATCTTTCCTAGCTTCCCTGCGATACCCCGTAATTCGACTTCTTTTCCTTCTGAAAAAACAATTCAAGAAAAGTTCTTGAAAATTAGAAGTTGTCGTCCCCAAAGATTGTAACCATTGTACTCATAGTACAACATCAGCACCTCCCATAGGAATGGAAAGCATTGGACTATTCAATACATATTCCCCCATGGTTAGCCTGATATTATGGCATTTGCCAGAGCAATTTATAGTTCCTCCATTTGCAACCATCACTTGACATTCTGGTGTTGGGTATAGGAAACAATTCAATTCCTTGGCTACCTTACAATGAATAAAATTATGGGTACTACCCGAATCAATCAACACTATTACATTTTTCTTCTTGATATGTCCTTCTATCTTGAGAGTTTACGGAGTGGTAATTCTTGCCAATGCATTACATGATATGGTCGGACTCATTTCTTCCTCTTCTAGGGTTGGTTTCTGGTGTATATCCTCTTCTTTTGAAGATTCTTGTTCATTTTCTTCTTCCTCTTCACAATCTATGTAAAATAATTTATTCTCAGCACACTTATGACCTTTAGTGTATTTTCTATCACAACTCTAGCGAAGCCCTTTTGCTCTTTTTTCTTCCAATTGTTGTGGTGTCAACCTTGTAGGTTGTGGAAGTCTAGGAGTAGCAACACTTCCATCTTTATATATGTGAGTGGTAAGCTTCCTTGTTGCCATAATTTTACATTCAATTTTTCTTGCCAACCTGAATGCCTTTACCAATGAATCAGGTTCCCAAATGCGAACTTCATGTTGGATGTTATCCTTTAAAGTCCCTATGAAGACATCAATCATGTGTTCCTCTGGAATATCAATTACCCTTATATTCAATTTTTGGAAGTCCTCAATGTGCTCCACCACTAAACCCTTTTGTTTGAAATTTATCAATTGGCTAAAGAAGGTGTTGCTTTTTGTATCCTCATAATGTGCTATCATTTCATCAGTAAAAATTGATCAAGGGACAATTTTTTTACGAGAGCAAAGCCATTGATACCATACAAATGTATTTTATTCTAAATGTAAAGTTGCAATGCGTACCTTTTGTGTGTTTTGCATGTTATTGAGATCAAAATATTGCTCCATCTGTAGTATCCATGTAACGGGATCCTTGCCATCAAACTTCCTCATATCCATCTTTGGAATATGGTGGTTCTTCCATCCAACATTAGAGTTTATGAAATCATGATTAACATTTATTTTGTTATCATCATGAGTTTCCTCTACTATCTTTTCGCCATTAGGAAACATTTCTTGTATCAACTTTGCCAAACCTTCGATGTCTACTTTTAGATCATTCTTCATGTTTTCCATTTTTTCATCGATCTTAGCTTCCATGTCATCCCATCATAACTTCCATACTCTCACTCCTTCCTTCCTTTCTTCCGTATCCATCTTATTTTCCACACATTTCTTCAAAACTTCCATTTCATTTTTTGTTGCTCTTTGCGATAGGTGCACTTGCTCTTGTAATTTTGACATCTCATGTTGCATTTCTTTGTCTTCATGAGTCATAATAGAGCCTTATGAAGACTTAATGGGTGTTGAATTTTTTTTAGGGGGGATTTTAGAACTCAATACTGATGTCTATTCTTCAATATGCCCTTGGAATAAATTCAAACTAATTTTTCAAACGAGACTTATGTAATTTGAAAAAAATACACACATTTTTCTTACTTTTGAGGAGCTTGATATTGAAACTTAATTATCTCTGTTATTTCGGATCTTCAATATCTGAAATTTGTCCCTGACATAGCCCTCTGAATCCTTTTTCGAATGCCACAGGTCTGCCCTGATTTGGACTCTTCAAACAAAGTTATGTCCAATCTCCCACAATGACCTAATTATGGATTGGTTCAGTAGAGCGCACTTGTACGACTTGCCACGTGTCAATGGCTCCTTCGACTCTGAAATTTATAGAAAGGAAACTACAGTCCGTGTACTTGCAGTCACTTTTTACAGAATCTCAATTCGACGCTCAAAGAGAGAGTTATGACGTTTTTCCCACGATCACCTCTTTGAGATGAAATTCGGGACCTTGAAAAAATCATAACTTCCACTGATCATATCTCCAAAAATATTGCGAACCAAGATCTGAAATTTTGCGACGATCTTCCCTAGGATTTCGGCTTCGCACTCTAAAAATTTCAGCTTCTGAACCTTTGTAGAAAAAAATTTATAGCGAAAATGCCACGATGACTTGTTTGGAGCAGCAAAACCCTAGAATCCAAACCTCTGATACCAAATGTTATGAAACCAGCTCCAAAAATAGAAGAAAAGAGAGATCAACGCCTTCGAAATCAGCCACTTCGAGGGGGCAACCTCCAATACATTACATAAATGAACAATTCTTGGATGCTACAAATGACCAAAACCTCCTTCTATATAGAGGAGTCCATGGGCCCACAATATAATCCTAGCCAACCTAACAATAACAATGTAAGGGCACAATAATATCAATATTGGGGTTACAAAGGTACAACAGTAACAATAAGGGGGCTACACTAATAACAATAAGGGATTAAACTAGTAATATAGGGACCTAACATTCCCCACGTAGCCCCAATTTTTTTTGCTAATAACAATTAAGAAATAAGAAGTAAAAAACAAAAAATAAAAAAATTTACAAATTTTAATATAATTTTAAAAAAAATGAAAATAAAAACTAAAGGATAAATTAAAAATTTGAAACATAAGCATTCACATTTCTCATTTATTTCTCATTAACCCTACGATTTTAACTTGTCGCCTAACATTTTCCTTCTACTGTCGCTTGACATTTTACCTTGTTGCCTGAGATTTTCCTGTTGTCATCGCTCGACATTTTCCATCTGCAATTTGTTGTGATTCGGATTTATAATCGACCAAGGGCCTGAGACATTTGGAACTACGATTTTCATTTTGTGACCTGGAGCTGCTGGATTGAAGCTACAAATTTCATTTTGTGCCACCGGATTGGAGCTGTGATTTATTATTTAATACTTTTTGAGAAATTTACTAGTATTTCACTGCTTTCTATGTTTACTTTTACTTTAGTATTCTATGGCTATTTTAGACTTCAACATAATGTCATTTCCATATGATGAATTTACTTTAGATGTGCATTGTGTAATTTCAATTTTCAAATGATTAATTTAATTTAGATGTATCTTGCATAATATTAATGCCCATTGCCATATAATGAATTTAGATGGAACATTGCATAATGTCAAATGATGGATTCAATTTAGTAATTTAATTTTAGATTTACAATTTTACACTGATGATTACAAAAATGTCAAATGATAATTATGATTTGCAATAGTCTAATACGAAATGATGATCATATTTAGATGTACACTTCATAATTATTAAGATTTACAATTTACTAACTTAGTTATTGACATATTGTTGGAATTTTATTTTTTATTTTTATATATTAAATTTTTAATAATTTTGTAATTTTTAAGACTCTGACATCCCCCCATTTCCCAGAAATTTCCCTAAATTTTGGGGTTGTTTATATACGTCCCCCTTATGTGTATCCTCGCTCTCGTGTTTCCCTATCCAAAAAACTTGGTGGAACATTGGTTAAATGAGACACCATCAAGGGGAGTGTGCCACTGTTTGAGGATGTTGCTAGCTTAAATGGAGACATTTGGCATTTCTTCATCCTCCCAAGAGGGAGCTAGACCAGACCATGAGGAGCACTCTACTTGAAATGGGATTAGTTGCATATGCTATGATAGGATCTTTTATATAGCCTATTCTCAGTGAGCATTACTTTAGTATTTTACATATACTATGAGAAGATTGCTCCACCTTCTTAGCACAAGCTTTAAGAAAATTAAAGCAATATCAATGAATCATTTTGTGAGGATGTCCTAGACTTGGTGGTTGATGTATTGACCTATGGAACCATTTTTCACGCATCCCTAGCGGAGATACATAATATAAGAGAGCTTAATCCTTTCTTTAGCAAAGCACTCGACATATAGAGGTTGTCTGGCACACATATTCATGCTACTTGATTGGACATCCACTTAGAGGTGTCCACACATGCCATTGGAAGACATTTTACTCGGTCTATTCCCTTCAATAACGAAGAATTCACCTTGAGAGGACACAGAGGCATAAGCCCCTCATTATTTTATCATTGTTTGACTTGTCTTATGAGTTTATTTTATCATTATATTCTCATCTTAGTGGATCAGAAGCAAAGGTACCCACCTCGAATTTTCCAGATTTGGGAGTTTCGCAAGTCCCAAACCTAGTAGCAGAGGTCTGGAGTCAAGGTTATTTAGGTTTTTCATGGAGTCTCCTAAAATACCCCTTCCACTGCTATCAGATATTTTGCCTTCTTTTTCTGAAGTCGGAACAGTGCTACACCCTATACAGGACCTTTCAACAATATATGAGGGTTTCAACACCATGGTGTCTTATTTTCCAGGGCTTTCGTGTACATAAAACCTCCCCATGTGAAGGCAACACGACCTTCTTCAAATAATTTTCGTAAGGAGCTTTTAGCATCGAAGGAAGTGGAGGACCAAAACTCGGCAAAAAGGGGTGAAAGGGCACCAGGAAATGAGCCCCATACCGAGGTTCAAGGCGATTCAAACTCATCAAAAGATAAGGAGCCTAGCACAAAGAGAACAAAGAGCCATTGTGTTAAGAAGAAGACAAGCCAGCCAAGGTTATCTCTAGTTTTGGGCTTTGATGTTATGATGAATAATGCAACAAAAATGTCGAAGAAAACCCTGGTAGGACGAGAAAGGGGTAGAAAATTCAGCATAAACACCCTGAAGGCTTGAGTGGATAGAGAAATAACACCCAAAGTCAAAAAACCCTTGAGAATCGCCCTATTGGCAAAAGGGTGGATCCAGTTGAAATTCAATGATGCCTCAGAAGCAAAATGGGCTACACAGGGTTTGCACATAGACTCCACCTCGGTAACTTTTAATTATGGTCCTCACTTTTCGACACAAGTAGAGAAAGGATGGATATAGTACCAATTCGAGTGCACCTCCCTAGCCTTCCCCCAAACTACTGGGATGAGTTGATATTCAAAGACTTAGGGAACTCCTTGGATACCTACCTAGACCACGATTCCTCTTACTTGATGATGGTGGCATGTCCTTAGCCCGCATTTTGGTCAATATCAACCTCTGGGAAGGCTTAGCGGAAGAAATGGATATCGGCCAAAGAGAGGACATATTGCAAATTCTAGATTACGAAGGTGTTCCCTTTAGATGCAGAAGAAGCCACAAGTATGGTCATTTGGTTAAAGATTGTTAACTATCAATGTACAAGAAGGCACATTCAAACTCAGCACCTCTTAAGAACAAGGGAATAAGGTCAACATGTACATAAGAAAAGGAAGTGGTCGAAGAAGGGGAGGCTCCAACCACTCAAACCCTGGTAGAAACATCTGGCCAAGTCTTAGTGCAAAGAGTCCTCTCAAGTCCGCAGGGGAAGGATACCCCAGTAGTCTCAACAACAAGTGCAAAGGAGGGGTTGAAGAAAGGTACTTTTGTGATTCCCACTTCTATTCCTTCCTTTACATTTCCTATTTCTAATTTAGAAAATATATAGGGAAATCTTGGGTTTACTCGGAATTAGATGCTCTTGCTTGCCTCCCCCCTACAAATCTTTCCATTTCGCCCTCAGTGGCCACATGTCCATGTCCTCAAGCCAAGAGTGGCTACTCTCCCCCTGCAGTTTCAATTTCAATGAATCACTCAAGAAAGTCAGAGGAAGGCGAAATTTTATACAATATCTAATCTCGATCGATCCTTCCCCATAACAATAGTCTTGTGGGGGGCTAAGTAAGCTCACTCTCCGAAGTCCACACTTGAAGGGACAGAAAGTCACACGTGACACAAGCAAAAGAAAAGGCACGCGAGGATTTAGCAGCAAAAAAACAACATTGTAAAATTCTCCGGATTATCCACAGTATCGAAAAACATTGGTCGACGTTTCGAATCCCAACGGGGATCCATCTTCAGTACAAGATGAGAAATCATTCTCATCTTGTCCTGAAGATGGATCCCCGTTGGGATTCGAAACGTCGACCAATGTTTTTCGATACTGTGGATAATCCGGAGAATTTTACAATGAATGATAACCACAGAAGCCTTAAAAGGCAAACAACAATCGATCCAAGGGGCGCTTAGAACAATGATAGCCCTAGGAGGGGTTTCCAAATGAAACTGCTCTCTTTCAACTGCAAGGGTTTAGCATGTCCCTCTAAAAAACGCGCACTTAGGAGATAAGTAGATCTAAACAATCTAGACATCATTTTCCTCCAAGAAACCCTGGGGGAGGGAGATCAGATAGTTCCTTTTCTAGAATCCCTCTTTGGTGGTTAGCGTTTCCTGGGTCTTGAAGTGTGAGGACGCTCAAGGGATCTGGTAGTGGGATGGAAACGCAAGACCATACAAGTTTCAACCTCTTGGAGTATAGATTCAGGCCAAGGTATAGAGATATTTTCAGATGATCTTGGTACATCCTTGAATCTCTTGAACCCTTACGGGCCTTCCCTCAACCAAACAGAGTTTTGGGATGCCTTTTTACCAAATCCATAATGGCCTCAAACTCTTTGTCAATAAGAGGGAACCTAAATTTTTCTCTAGGAGTTTCTGAGTCCTAGGGCTCTAGGGCTAGGCCAGATCCATTGGCAAAAAAAAAAAAAATTAATAAGCTAGAAAGGAATAGACTGGTGGATGTGGAGCCTATAAAACTCTCCCCTACTTGGAGGAACCGAAGCATAGGTGAAGACCGAGTGGCAAAGAAGATCAATCGTTTCATAATCTCAAAGGCCTTGGTGGAATGTTTCAACCTTATCAGACAATGGTAGGGAGCGTTGGAGAGTTGGATCACTCTCCAATTTTCTTAGAGATTAATGAGACAAAACCGAAGCCAACAAGCCCCTTCAAAATGGACTCCTCCTGGCTAAAAGAAGAATTCCTCTCCTTAGTCAAACAACACTGGAAAGACTTCGATCCTCGGGAGGGATCCTTAATTGCATCCCAATTTGAAGCCAACTTAAAATCCATTAAAAAGCTAACGAAGGAATGGGAAAAAAAAAACTTGCATCTGAATAAGAACTTGTAGAGGTTGAGAGGCAGATCCAGGGCCCTCCTCATATTGGAAGTGAGGAAAAAAACGCTACTTGAAGAAAAGGAGGTGGAGTGGTGTTTAAAAAGTATGGCAATATGGTTGGAATGTGGAGACGAGAACACTAAGTTCTTACAAGCATATGCCAAGGCAAGAAGCTATGCAAAAGTATATGGAGCCTACAAGATTCGAAGGGCCAAGAGGTCTCAAATTTCGAAGGCCTCGGGGAGTTAGGTAAGAATCACTTTCGGAATATTTTCCTCGAATCAGAAGGGACCACCATAGTAGAAGCTATTAGAATAGCTCAACCTTTTCCAAGGTTTGTAGAAGAAGAGGAAAACAAGCCTTTAATGGAAGAGGTTTCAGAGGAAGAGCTTAAAGTGATTATCCACAATTTTCAAAAGGACAAAAGCCCTAGCCTAGATGGTTGTGCAACGGAATTCTTCTTGGGCCTCTTTGATATTATAGGGAATGATTTGTTAACTGTTGTTGAAGAATCTATAAGCGAGGGGAAAATTCTCCCTGCTTTCAACTCTACATTGATAGCCCTCATCCCAAAAGTGGACTCCTAAATGTCTTTTGAATACTTTTGGCCCATTTCATTGTGCAATTGCATATACAAGGTAATAGATAAAGTGATAGCTAGCATACTAAAGCCCATTCTCTCAAAATAAATCTTAGAGGAACAATTTGGATTCTTGGAAGGAAGACAAATCCATGATGCGATAAGGGTGGCCCAAGAAGGTTTACAAAGCATTAAAGTATAGAATCTGAAAGGGGTCATATTCAAGATTGATCTTTCCAAAGCATATGACAGGGTCAGCTGGCTATACACCAGGCTTCTGTTGACTCATGTAAGGTTTAGTTTGGGTTTCATATCTTGGGATATGATTTGTCTCCAGACAATTTCTTTTGTCGATTAGATTAATGGTTCGACATTTCCTTCTTTCATGCTCACAGAGGGTTGCGTCAAGGGTGCCATCTCTCACCACTATTATTCTTTCTAGAGGCGAAAGGTCTAAATCGTCTACTAGATGAGGCCAAGAGATGGGGTGGGTTTCAAGGTACCGTCATAGCACAGGCCCTGGCAATAACACATTTACTTTTTGTTGATGATATTCTTATTTTTTGTAATGGTTTCCCAAGAGACGTAGACAAATTAATGTAGATACTAATACTCTTTGGCAAAGCCACGAGAACGGTCATAAACAACAGGAAGTCGACAATCTCCTTTCACAATTTGGAAGAAGAGGAGGCTCAACACATAAATCGGCACTTTCCTTACATTACAAAGCTGTTGAGAGATGGTCTAAACTATTTGGACTTTCACCTTAAGCCAAACTGCTATAGCAAGGAGGATTGTTCTGGCTAATAGCCAAGTTGGAGAAAAGACTAAAGAGTTGGATTCTAAGGTGGCTCTCTCAGGCAAGGTGACTAGTTTTCGTAAAATCAGTGCTAGAAGCCATTCCTATTTACTGGATGTCATTAGCATGGATCTCCAAATGTATTCTGGAAAAAGTTCGCAAAATCAGTTTCAACTTTCTTTGGGAAAGGACCCAGGAACATCATGTACCTCCTTGGGTAAAATGGGACAAAATAGTGACACCAAAGCTCCTGGGAGGTTGGGGCCTCAAAAACATATTCTTGTTCTTGAATGAATTCCCTGCCAAATGTTGTTGGAGGCTTCTTTCCAGTCAAAGCCTCTGGACTACTCTAGTTTCACAAAAGTATGTTGCTTCGAGTTCTTTAGAGGATTGGATAAGGAGGTTGGATAAACCTCGGGAAAATATTTCAATGATCTGGAGAGCGGTACTGAACTCCTTCGACCTCATCAACAACACACTCACTTGGAGAGTTGGCAATGGCTCCAGAGTGAGAATTGGAATTTAGCTTTGGCCTCAACGTGGTGAAAGACATGTCCTTCCTCAACCACTCATTGAATTCATTCAAGATAGAGGCATCTCTAAACTTGTGCATATTGATAACCCCGTTATCACAACCATAAGGAGACAAGGCTAAAATTCTACAAATGAGTTGAGGTTGGTAGTTGGGTATCATGAAGATTGGAATGGGTACTTGACCGCTCTAGCAGTTGGCCACATAAGATTGACATACAAGGAAGATGAACTAGCATGGAGCTTCTCTCCATTTGGATCGTACACTCCAAAATATGGATATATTCTACTAAATGCAACCAAAGCCATCGAGGTCCTGAAATGGTGGTGGAAACCGATCTAGAAATCCAAACGCCCAACAAAGGCTCGAGTCTTTGTGTGGTGTTTGGAGTAAAAAGGCCCGTACCTGGGATGTTATGCAAAAACGTTATAAGATCGGGCCGAGTTGGTGTGCCTTATGTAAAGGGAGTGAAGAAACGGTCGTGCATCTTTTTATACAATTCCCTTTCACAATGCAAGTTTGGCACTTCTGTAGATCAGTATTGGGGCAAACCTGCAACTAGGCTGGGGACGAAGTGGAAGGTGTATGGAGATGATAGTATACTAATCCTGCCACTCATGCTTTCAAAGCACTTCCATTAATCACTTGTTGGGGAGTCTAGATGGCATGTAATAAATCCATTTTCTAGGAGAAACCTTCTTTGCCTAATCGAGTGGCAATCAAAGGATTGGTGAAACTAGCACACTTTCCACAGGAAAAAGGACCAACCATCCCAAGGGCTATAGTGGCAGAAACCCCCGACCCCATAAGACCATGGGCTTTCTTTAACGGGGCATCACAAGACACAACTCTAAGAAGTGGGGGAGGCTTCATTCTGCTTCCATTGGAATCACATACCTTCCATGCCAAAATGGGATTTGGAAGGGGAACAAATAATCAAGCAAAATTAATGGCATGTGAAAACTTGTTGCTCTTCTCAAAAGAAAACGTATGTGAACAGATTCAAGTTTTGGGGGATTCTATGCCTATGAATAACTAGTTAAACAAAACTCAACAATGCAAGAACCTTCTTCTTGTCCCTATTCTAGAAGAGATTTATCGAATCAAAGCCACTTTTAACAATGTCTTGCATTCACACATCAACGGGGAACAAAATCGCGTAGCTAATCACCTCTCCAAATAAGGGGTGCTTTTGGTTCAAGGAACCTGGCAGATCACGGAGCAGCAAGATGGCAATGCATCTACTCTATCACAGGACCCTTATCGATCCTAATGAACAAGAAGAACAACAGTGAAAACAAAAATTGTTATGCATATTACTCTCTTTTCAGTCTTTGAGACAATCTAGTTAGTACGAAAAATATACATCAAAAGGATACACAGTGAAAAGACTAATTTTCACCATATTAAAGCACGTTATATGTAATGTATTGAGCCAATGGGCTACTGAAACTTGATGTTTATACAGAATGATTACATGGTAACACTAAAGAATACACACAGCGATGTGCATATAAATAATGTAATTTTCTATCATTTCATAAATGATATAAAATTACGGTTTTTTTCATGTGGAAAAAAATAATGAAAAGGAATACATAAGGATCTTTGAAGACCTTATGGCAGCCATACATGGAGATGAAGAGGCGCCTTATGATCCCATGGATGATCAAACATAAAGACTATATTGAGGAAGAGTTTCCTCATGTACCCATGGTAGAGCCAAAGCTACCTCATAGCTCCATTAAAGACAAAAAACATGAAACATAGCAAATATGAAGAAGAGCAAGAGCCAAATTGTGAGTCAATTGAAAATGAGAAATTTGATGAAAAACCTAAATGGTGAGAGCATCCAAACTTCCATCTCTCTTTCACAAGAAGAAAAGGTTTTGGTAAGTCTCACTCCTTTCCAAATTTTTGAATTTTGTGATGTATCCTTTGATGATTTGAAAAAGGAAGAGTTTGTTAAAAAACTCTTGGATTTGATCAATCCCTCATGTGATAAAGAACATGCTAGCAATGAGACTGAAAACATTGATCATTTTTTCCATATTGAAAAGCATAGATGGGATATAAGTTTTCATTTTGATGGAGATCTATTTATGATATGAATGAGGAAGGTTCTAGGGTCAAATATGCAAATTTGTCTTATACACAGTTGTTAAAATTGGCAACTAGCGCCAAATTCCACCTTGGGATGATCATTGCATTAAATTCCTCTTTTCGAAAGGACCAAAATTGATCTAAAGATCATCTCATTCGGACAAGCAGAAATGTGATTTTGAATTTATGCCTTCACATGTGCAAATTCTTCAGGTCGGCCTCAACAAAATGTAGGCTCAAGAAGCCCAATGGACGTGTCTCTTCGCCCTCAATGAATTGTATAAATACAAGTGACCTCACACCTCATTTGGCATCATCATCACTCACACATTCTTCTCTCTCTTTATCAAATTGGTTCATATAGCTATTGGACAGCCTCTCTCTCTCACACGTGTGGCAAGGACTAGTTTTTCTGGGCTAAATTGCAAAATCGAAATTTCAGACAATTTGACCAACGTTGACTGAGGTGATTTTGACTGAGTTTGACTGCGGTTTTTTGGTCAAAATTCCAATTTTATTAGACTGCATTGACTGGCATAGAAATCGAGGTTTTTTGGGTTGTTTTACCTGCGTTGATGCAGGCCTATTTGACCACAAGTTGACCGAGTTTGACCGCAACTTTTGCGACTGTTTTGGGTTGTCTACGACCGTTGTTGGAGGTCGAGTTTGACTACCTTTGATCGAGCTTCAAAGGAGATGTTTGACTGTTGTTTTGACCAGCAATGACTTTCTGGTTAGGGTTGAAGTTTGACTGTAGTGGACTGCATAATTTGACAAGGTTGATTTGACTTTGGATTAGGCAAGACAATTTGATTTTTGTACTCTCTCTGTTGAACTTTTGATATAATAATAAGAATTGATCAAAGGGTTTTCCCCACATTGGGGTTTTTCCCTTGCATCTGTCAAATCCGGTATTCTCTTGCCTTGGCTTGTCTTCTGCATTTTGTTTTATGTTCTATCTACATTTACTATCAATGTGATTAATGGTCAATGTGATTGCTACTGGAAATTGTCATTGGACTACTAATGGAACATTGAAGTAAATTGTGTTAAGCATAGAACATACCATTGTTAACTAAAATTAGCATGGTATCAAAGCTCGAGTGAAGACAAAGCCCAAGCAAGAGAGATAAAAGCAATCACCGAGAAATATTTGTTGGACAAGGACAAGCCTCAATGGCTTCTACATCTTACTTCAAGACTGAGGATAAACTCAATGATAAATCTGACTATCATGCATGGAAAATGTCTTTGTACTTGACTTTGGAAGAAAATGATGTTATGGATTATGTGCAAGGAAATGTGGTAGAGCCTCCTTCAAATGCACCAGCTACTACTAAGACAAAATATAAGAAAGGTAAGGTCAAAGCTAAGATGATCATCAGAGACTCCATTCAAAAACATTTGGTCGCTTACATTTCTAATTTAGGCACATCTAAGAAGATGTATGACAAGTTGGTTGGGATGTTCAAAGCAAACAATGCAAACCAAATCCTCTTTCTCAAGAACGAGTTGTAGTACAAAAAGATGGTTAGAGGCGAGTCTATCCAATCCTACTTCATGAGGATTACCAAAATCAAGAATGATCTTCTATCTATTGGATAAGTTGTTGTTGACAAGGAGCTCACACTTACTGTTCTTGGACGCCTCACACGAACTTGGGATGTGTTCAACACCACTATTCTTAATAATGACAAGATTCCTTGTTTTAATGAACTATTGACTAGATGCACCCAAGAAGAGACGAGGATGATGGAGAGAGATAAGCCTTCAAATGGAAATTAGCCCACTGCATTCTCCGCTCATGCTAAGAGGAAGAACAATGTTGGTCCAAAGAGACAAGGTCAATGATTCAAGCAAGGATTCAAAGAAGGAAGAAAGGGAAGATGCTTGAATTGTAACAAGTTCAGCCACTATGCAAGAGAGTGCCCTCATAAGAAGGATACTCCATGGGATGACGACAACAACAACAATCGCAAAAATTTCAAAGGTAATGGCAATCAAAGGAACAATAGGTTCAACAAAAAAGGAAAGAGGAATGCTCCCATTGCTCGATATGGAAATGGTCGACCTACCAAAAGGTCGAGAAACTCCAGGTTTGAGGAAACTAATGTTGTAGAAAAACAAAAAGAATTTTATCTTATTTATTCCCTCACTACTGTCTCTCCTCCGAACACTTTGGATAATTGGTTGATTGATAGTGGTGCTTCAAGGCACTTCACTAGGTACATGGAGGCCCTTTCTAATTTGATTGAAAAGAAGACTAATTTGGAGATCATACTTGGAGACAATGCCACCTAACCCGTGAAAGGGATAAATATTGTCACGCTTCACTTAAATCAAGGTCAAATCCTTCATCTACAAGAAGTATTGTATGTACTTGATTTGAAAAAGAACCTAGTATATATTTCTGCAATGGAAGATAAAGGCTTCAAAGTAACATTCGTTGATGGGAAGGTATGTGTTTGGCAAAGGAACCCGAAAGACACATTTACACTTGGATTTGGGGTTGAAGGTCTCTATCAAGTTGGAGGAAGTCCTTTAGGAGCTATGACTTGCGATACTTCTCTTCAAGCCGAATTATGGCACCGAATATTTGCTCACCTTCATTAGAAAGCCCTCCCTGATGTAAGGAAGATGGTTACAGATATGCCCGAATTCAACATAGATCATGAAGGTGTTTGTCAAGGTTGTGCAGCTAGAAAACATACAAGGGGACCATTCCCTTCAAGTGAAAGTCGCACTACCGACATCCTTCAATTGGTCCATTCTGATCTATCAAGTATGTTGCCTGTAACATCTTTGGGAGGATACTTGTACTATGCAATCTTTGTGGATGACTTCTCTCGCAAAACAGGATCTATTTCTTGAAGAAGAAGGACAAAGTGTTCAAATGGTTCCGCTCTTTCAAAGCCTTGGTTGAAAATGAAACAGGGAAGAAGATCAAAATATTGAGCGATAATGGAACCGAATATGAATCAAATGAATTTAATGACTATTGTAGAGAGGTTGGCATTAAGAGGGAGACCACTATTGCATATACTCCTGAGCAAAATGGAGTTGCCGAAAGGAAGAATCAAACAATCATAGAAGCTATACCTATGTTATGCTTCATGACCAAGGCCTACTAAAGTTCTTATGGGGAAAAGTTGTCAACACTGTCGTATATGTTTAAAATAGGTGCCCACATAAAGCATTGGACTTCAAGACACACAAAGAAGTTTTCATCGGTAAGAACCCTGATGTTTCTCATTTTAGGATTATTGGTTGTCCTATGTATTTTCATGTGTCGAAAGAGAAAAGAAACAAACTAGATGCATTTGGGATGAAAGGAACATTTGTGGGCTACAATGAAACTTCAAAGGCATATAAAATCTATGTGCCTGGTCAAAGAGAAGTTGAAATAAGTCATGATGTCACCTTCGATGAAGATTCTACACTTGGGAAAGTCAGAGATCTTCCCATCCCAAGGAAGGGCAATGATGATAATGTAGGAAAGTAGGATGAATCTTTGACAGATGAACCGATGCCCGATGTTGAAGACCCGATGGGTCCCATTGATCCACCTCCTAGTGAACCCTCTACCTCAAGAAAGAGACCTTTGTGGCTCAAAGATACTCTCGAAGACGCTGAAAGACATGTTGCACCAAGGGGGACATTTTGTGAAAGCAAGAAGTCGAACAAGTACCATGGGTACTTCGCTGCTATGAGTACCATTGTTCAATCTGAGCCATGTACGTTCGAAGAAGTCGTGAAGCACCCAAGTATGGAAGGATGCGATGAATGAGGAATATGAATCAATCATGAAGAATGATGTATGGGATGTGGTTCCTAGACCCAAGGACAAGTCAGTGGTCACTTCAAAATGGATTTATAAAATAAAACATGGAGCTGATGGGAGTGTTGAAAAGTTCAAGGCTAGGTTCGTTGCTTGAGGCTTCTCTCAAAAGGAAGAAGTGGACTATGACGATATATTTGCACCAATTACCTGATACACCACTATCTGATTTATCATTTCTCTCATTGCCTCTCAAGGATGGAGCTTACACCAAATGGATGTCAAAACTGCTTAAGGAGGAAGTCTATGTAGAGCAACCTGAGGGGTTCGAAGTTCAAGATCGAAAGGCACATGTATGCAAGTTGAAGAAAGCCCTCTTTGGGTTGAAGCAAGCCCCTAAGGCTTGGTATGAGAGGATTGATAGTTATCTTATGAAATTGGGATTTAAAAGGAGCGACGCTGACCCTAACCTATACTTCAAGTTTGAAAAGGAGAGGCCTCTCATTCTGGTATTTTAGTGGATGATCTCTTTTTGACAGGTTCTGACCCTCTCATTTATCAATGCAAGAGGGAGTTGGCTTCCAAATTCGAGATGAAGCACCTAGGCTTGATGCACTACCTCCTAGGCTTGGAGGTCTGGAAAAAGCCAGGTGAGATTTTCCTTTCTCAAGGAAAATATATTGTGAAGTTGCTTGAGAGATGTGGAATGATGGAATGCAAGTCTGTGTCTACTCCTATGGAACTCAACTTCAAGAAGTTATGTGGAAGTGATGTTGGGCCCGAATTGGCAAATCCTTCCAAGTATTGAGAACTTGTAGGGGCCCTAATGTTCTTGGTAAACTTTCGTCTAAACATATGGTTCGTTGTGAATACATTGAGTCAATTTATGGTAGAGCTTCATCACATACATTGGATTGCTGCCAAGAATCTCTTGAGATATCTCCATGGCACAATCAACTATGGTTTGAGATACACAATCGATAATATGAGGATACATGGATATACTAACGATGACTGGGCTGGTAGTGTGGCGGATCATAAGAGCACATCTGGATGTTGCCTCTCATTGGGGTCTGCTTCAATATCTTGGATGAGAAGGACGCAGAAATCGATTACATTAAGCATCGTTGAGGCCGAATACATTGCTGCTAGTATGGCCTGTTGTGAAGCTGTTTGGTAGAGGAAGCTCTTTAGTGAGCTATCTGAGCATGTGCTAGATACCACCGTGATCTACTGCGACAATCAAAGTGGGATTTGCCTTTCATAGAATCTCGTGTTCCACGACCGCTCCAAGCATATTGATATCAGGTACCACTTTATCAGAGATATGGTACAACGAGGAGCAATAAGGCTCCAACACATCAGGACTGATGAGCAGGTCACAAACATTCTCATGGAGCCCTTAGGGAAGGTCAAATTCTTAGCCTTCTGTGAGAGACTTGGAGTCATGGAAAGACCCTCCTATGAGGGTCCCGCATGAGTTGGACACTGAGCTCTAGGAGCTCCTAGGGGCTTGGGGTACTTCTTGGAGCTATGAGCGACCATAGGGTGAGTGGTTCACCTTCCCCTAGTGGTGCGTTATGTAGAGGGTGAGTGGTTCACCTTCCCCTGTTATACCCCATGATGGTTGACATGTGTGTAGGGTGAGTGGTTCACCTAACCCTACGATTGTGGACACATGTATGTAGGGTGAGTGGTTCACCTTCCCCTAAGATTGACATATGCATAGGATGAGTGGTTCACCTTCTCCTATGGCATATGAGCAGAATGAGTGGTTCACTTTCTCTTGTTGATGCCCTAGCATACATCCTACCCATGTAGTCTGGGACTCGTGGGAAGTACCTCTCATTTAGCCAATGAGATGGGAAACGTGGATAGGGACCATAGCACTACTGATGGACGCATCGTGTAATGTCGTACTCCTTATGTCTAGGACGCATGGAGTTCAACAACTTGATGTAGGATCACCTAAGGTTCTACCTCTGGACTGTCTTTTGTCAGTGGAGAGTGGTAAGTTCTTGTGACCCACTCTCGATCAATTCTTCTTCATTACTACATCATGGTTCAGCAGAGATGATAGAGATGGTACATGACGACAGATGGGTTGGCAGGTGGAATTCTCCCTAGTTGAGAGGGAGAGTTAAAATTGGCAACTAGGGCCAAATTCTACCTTAGGACAGCTTATTTGATGGAGATGATGAGTGCATTAAATTCCTCTTTTCGAGAGGACCAAAATTGATCTAAAGATCATCTCATTCGGACAAGCAAAAGTGTGATTTTGAATTTATGCCCTCACATGTGCAAATAGTTTAGGTCGGCCTCAACCAAATGTGGGCTCAAGAAGCCCAATGGACATGTCTCTTCACCCTCAACGAATTGTATAAATACAAGTGACCTCACACCTCCTTTAGCATCATCATCACTCACACATTCTTCTCTCTTCATCATATTGGTTCGTACAGCTATTGGGCAGCCTTGCTCTCTCACACGTGTGGCAAGAAAGACGAGTTTTTCTGCGTTAAATTGCAGAATTGAAATTTCAGACAGTTTGACCAACGTTGACCGAGGTGATTTAGATTGAGTTTGACTGCAGTTTTTGGGTCAAAATTCCAATTTTCTTAGGCCGCATTGACTGGCACGGAAAATCAAGGTTTTCTGAGTTATTTGACCTGTGTTGACCACAGGTTGACCGAGTTTGACCGCAACTTTTGTGACTTTTTTGGGTTGCCTTTGACTAAGCTTAAAGGAGATGTTTGACTGTTGTTTTGACCAACGTTGACTTTCTTGTTAGGGTTGAAGTTTGACTATAGTTGACTACAGAATTTGACAGGTTTGATTTTACTTTGGATTGGGCAAGTCAATTTGATTTTTGTACTCTCTCTGCTGAACTTTTGATATAATAACAAGAAGAATTGATCAAAGGGTTTTCTCCACATTGGGGTTTTTCCTTGGCATCCGCCAAATCCGGTGTTCTCTTGTCTTGGCTTGTCTTCTGCATTTTGTTTTATGTTCTATCTGCATTTACTATCAATATGATTAATGGTCAATGTGATTGCTACTGGAAATAATTGAAAATTGTCATTGGGCTGCTAAAGGAACATTGAAGTAAATTGTGCTAAGCATAGAACATACCATTGTTAACTAAAATTAACCAACAGCCCAATGTTTTAAAACTCGAACTCACTCTTAACAGATCAAGGATCAACTCAGACTTGGGTTGACTCAAACCAATCTGATTGCAATGACTTGGTTTACTAAAAAGACACAAAATAATTAAATTTTAATGAAAAAACATGTTTTAAAGATTCCAAACCACTAAAGACAAAATATGCAAAGTCTACTCATGTATATAACATGTAAGTGTGAATATATAAAAATGGCATCAAGTACAATACAAACCAGCAACAAAATGCATAATCAATGAGGCTCTAAATGGCCTTTGGATTCCAAAAAACATGGTACAAGCTACTGGCCTACCACAGTACATAGTACATGGTACAAATCATCGATCAACATAATCAATCATAAAATTCATCACCATTGCTACAAATGGGATCCTCAGCGGGAGCTACAAAACCATCCTCTGACCCAGAGTCTTCTGAATCCTCAAGGATATCTGCAACTACAGTGGTGATAGTAGTACTAGCAAAAGCACAAGATGGCCAACTTCCACAACTAGTAAAATAGAAAAGAAAAAAAAAGCAAAAGAGAATAAGTATGTGGTTTCCAAGGTGGCATGGCGTTTCTGGCCTTCCAAAGGTTGGAAGTTTCATAGAAGTTTCTTGTACCTTGCATCATGGACTATTGGGCTTCAGTTTGGAGATGGTACTTTACTTGGATTGGAATTAAGGAGCAGAATTCGTCATGTACAGAACTCCTAGAATTAAATCCTAGTAGCAGTCATTATGTTGGGCAGTGGATATCTTGAATAAAAAGTAAGCTGTCATCTCCAAGTGGTTTTCAGAAGGCTCAATTTCTTGCAAGTGCCTCAAGGTTACATGACTGTCCATGGAGAATCCTGAGATATGGTCCCAGAGAGAGTAGGTGCCAATCCTGGAAATTTCAAAAGTACTAACACCAGTACATAAGGGATCCAATACCTATGATGTCTTCAGCCCACAGTTGTGGAATAGTGCATTGTCACCTTCAACACTTGCTCAATAGTTTTATGAATGTAGAAAATTTTGGTTCTCTGTAGCCCCTCCCAGTTTAGCTTGTTTGCATATGGTTTAATGCCCACAACCTCACATTTAACTTGGCTGATATTTAAACATCATATGCATTAAAATAAAACATTGCTAGGCTACCTCTACACTTTAACCACTCAGCTGATAGAAAATTTAAACAAGCAATCACAGAGATAGGGTACACTTATTTTTCGTCAACTTTGACCCTGGAAAAACTCACAAGGGGAAAACCAGTCATAAGGAGGATTTTATTTGATCTTTCTGAGGAGATTGCTTTTGCAAGACATCGCTACTTTCTCTCTGACTTTCCAGGACAATTTGAGCTATTTAGTCTTCATCCAAATGTAAGGATGGTCTACATTCTTTACAGCAGTACACTTGATTGATGGCATCTTTGTAGCGATCCTCAAAAGTATATTAATAGTGCTTCAGGAAAGCTTATGATTGTTCTTCCAGGCAGTGCATTTGGGATTAGGCTCACAGCCATGCAAAGAGGGAACACCCAATGCATTGGTGCAATTCTCAAGGTTACCATCACTAAAGCCTCCAACTACATCATCAGTTGGTGTACAAAATCAGATGTGTTATACCTTTTACTGTTAGCTGTTCCTGAAGAAATTGGTGGCTGTAAATGCAGCATGTAGAGACTGTCTGTGGAATATTAGTGCTGTGGGTAATTTTGATCCCATTTTGAAAAGCTGCCCAGCAATGAGGAAATTATTATGGATGTCACTTCAAGAGAACCAGCCAGACCCCCAAACAGATTTGCAGCCATATTTTCCTCTTTCGATCATTAAGATAGCCACATGAGGCTTGATTTGACCCATTTCCCAATGGAGAAACACTAGTCTCCAGTCTTTCCATCCACAATATTTCTTAATTCATTTTGCTGGAATTACTCTTCA
Source organism: Pinus albicaulis (assembly GCA_034641835.2). Classification (NCBI taxonomy): domain Eukaryota; kingdom Viridiplantae; phylum Streptophyta; class Pinopsida; order Pinales; family Pinaceae; genus Pinus; species Pinus albicaulis. The sequence continues at coordinate 422,288,358 of CM076572.1, forward strand.
CATCACCTTTCAAATTTGAACTCATTGCCTGCAATCTTACCCTAGGGAAGCCCCACTTGAACCAGAGGAGAGCCAGCCTAAAGTGTAAAAGAGGGATGTAGAGGTGATAGTGGCCTCCCTCTTAGTTACACAAAAGCCTTGTTTGAGCTTTAGGACATTGTCTCAAGAAGTGAGTGTTTGTAAAATAAAACTTCAAATGGCCATTACTAGGTTGTCCAGAGAATCTCGCAAAGAACACAAAAGGGTCATACAACAATCCTCCTCGTCCACCTTCACTCCAAATGAGAACAACTAGGTCACAATAGTATTAAATGGATTCAGGTGCATAGCTACAATATCACCATCACCCATTTTGAAAACAAACTTAACCAAGGATTTAGCCCGATACAAATGCCCCAACTTCTTCCAAATAGTTGTTGTAGTTTTTCCTTCAAACACATTCAAACCGAAACAACCAAGCAGAGCCTAATAACGCTGCTCATCTTTCTCTTCAACACCACCCACTCTTCATCTTTGATACCAATGGGTTTGGTTCTGAATATTGTAACCCATAGATCTCGATCTATGAGAAGATCCTCCATCTTGTGCTTCTATAGCTCAAAGTTAGTGCCATTAAACTTATCCACTTCTAATCTATACATTTTTGACATTTCCTTGCAACAAGATTTTCTTCTGCACAAGCTCCCACTCAGACCAAAATTAGATCAAAAAACCTTGTCCCTAACACTTTAGATCCAAGGTGATCAGAGTTTGATACCAAATGAAGGTAAGGTGCAGAATATGTTTCTTACACTAACCAATTAGAGAAGAATTTGAAGAAAACTTTAGACAAACAATTGTTGATGATAAGAAGAACACAAATGAAAGAAATAACAAATCATTACACAATGATTTCCTAGGGAAAACCCTTCCAACAGAAAAAACCCCACACTTTAAAGCACACCTAATTTATCATTCAACAATTAAATTGTTACAATACTTCATACAGTCTCTGTGCAAGGTGTGTGACACAACTATCCTAACAACAAGATGTTGGCGTAAGTGGAAGGCCATGCAATGGGCTAATAGATCATCTCTATGCACAAAATATATATATATGAGAACATAAATGTTCATCACCATTGAATAGGGCCATTAGGTGTCTTTAACTCAATACTTTCATTATGGTTATTTTAGGTCTCCATTTTCTATAATTGAGCTGCTAAATTTTCCTTGACAACCAAATTCAGAGATTAAGTTAAGACTTCTTCACCTTCCAAGGGTATACTGATTTCAGCTTTTGTGTTGATCACAAATTTCGACAAACATATGTACAACCTTTGTGCCATTTAGTCAATTGCACTTGAGTTGATTTCATCCAAACTCACATAGAGGATAAAATGGTGTATAAAAAATAAAGTGAATGAGAAAAGAAATGATTTTTTTTATTTAGAATAAAAAATCAGCAAATTCTTATCTATTGTACGGTAAAGGATCCTAGGATCATCATACGTAAAACAACATGTTGTGCAGTAAAGTATCCTAGAGGCATAACACATTAAACTAGGATCTCCGTTTGGATGTGGTTTAAGAAGTGGGTTAATAGATAAATAAATTTAAATTTTTTAGAAATTCTTCGTGTTTTCTGGAAATTTTCTTTGAAACTATAGTTCAAATTTATTAATGGGAACTTTGCTTTCAAGGTTTTTGGCCCATTTGAAGACTATGTAGATCAACAAAGTTAGAAAAAAACATAGTTATAAGATTTTAGTTGCAATGTAAATTATATTTATACGATTTTTTAGTGTTATTTTTAGATAGAGATAATAAGTGACCACTCTCAATCAAGATAGTACCATTTTTTTCAGCAATCTGAAGTTTCACTCTTATTCACTCCTTCCAGAATTCCAGTGATTTGGGTCATCTTAAATGACCATAAATCGGGTGGAATTATAACTTACTGCAAAATTCCTATTCAATTTAGGAAAGAATTTCCACCACAAGTAAGTTGCGTTTGTCCCACTTCTTAACATACTCCCCAAATATACTCACTACAAAAGTTGAATTTGTTCATTTATTAACTCACATATCATAGCCCCCACAACAGGTAAGCACTCATGACAATCCATTCATGCAAAGTCCAAGTATATCGCCCACCAATCCTTAGAATAAATGACTCTGACAACTAGAATAAGATAGGACTCTGAGTATAGGAACCATCTCATTGAGTAGCTACAATTTTTCCACAATTAGTCTGGTTTGTGCCAAATATTATCTTGTTTTCTCCTACATCTATGGCGATTCTATGCGGCCCTTCAGAAATGGCAGTGGCTCTAGGAAACAGGTCTTATGGTCATATTTTTAACTACTCTCTGGTATGTGGCCTCACATCAACTCTTCATCTTCATTCCTTTTTTTGGGTTTCATTCATTTTCCTAGTTCATATACCTTTGGGGTACTGAGTTTTCTCTAGTTTCAGGGCTGATAACCCCTTCCTCCTCTCTTCCCTTTGTGTTTGGTCTAGACTCTCTCTATTTCATGGGTGGTTGCCCCTTTCTCGTTCTATTGTTTGTGTTCCCTCCTTTTACTAAAGCTTCTTGCTTTTATCTTTATTCTTGGGCTCTTCTGCTTCGCCCTGAACCTATCTGAATCCCATCCTCTTTGTCTAGATTTCCTTTGCGTCAATTCGTGGGTGGGCATTCCATTCTCTCTACACATCATTGTCTCTCCTTTTTTTGTTCTCTTGATTTCGGTCTGTGTTTGAAGGCAACTCCCCACTACGGTCTACCCCTTACCACTCTGTATCCAATCTTCACCCCACAAGTCTCCCATTCCCATGCTTCATCCTTTCTATTAAGAATGCCAAGAGCCACCACTTCCTCTGGTCGCAAGGGGCACCGAAACTCCAGGCAACCACCTAGCACCAGAGCTCAAGTGAATGTTGAAAGATCTGCTGCAACTTTCTAGGAAACCCCCTATAATGTCCTAGGTAATTTTGCCCTAGGGTTTCAAATAATTAGGCCTTTTAACAAAATTTCTTTGCTGGTTCAGCAATGGGACAATTAGTTCAATGAGTAACGCGACATTTGAACAAGTAAACTATCTACAATGAGAAGCACTGCTTTCTTAGCAACATATAACACAATACCTCATTTCAACACAACCCATAACTCATCCAATCCAGTAAATTCAACAACAGTTTCAGTATATGTTCCACAGAGTTTGAACAACGAGCAATTTACCCTAACTTCCTACCAAATACCCGGGGCTATCCCTTACTGACCCACAATAATTATGCAGCTGGAAATTTCCTATGAATTTTGAATAGAAGAAGAACCTCAGGAAGAAACCCTGATTCTGCTACAGAATTCAACTGAGGGTCACTGGACTTCAGGAATTGGGGCTGAGAGTCTAAACGAACTTTGCTAAGGATCTATCCCACAATCTGCCTCTGAAACAACTAGGAAATTCCTCCAAAATCTGTCTCGGACCACTGTGTGCCTCAGGAAATCTCACCAATCCTTCGAATAACCTCAAGGGGATCTCGATTTTTGCCTAGGTGGATGATGATTATGCTCAGAACACTTTGAGCAGCTTCAAAAAGGAGCTTCGCTGGTCTGTCTCAGACTGTGTTGCACGGGTTCGCGAACCCCGGGTGGGGTTATCGAACCCGTTCCAGGTTCTCATCCCCAAGTACTGGATTTCAGTACGGGTGCTTTTGAGAAGAACCCATAAGAACCAGGTTCTCCATTAAAACAATTTGGGTTCTTTTGTCTTGACGGGTACAGCGAACCCCAATGATGGGTACCTGGAACCCCAAAATCGGGTTCTTTGGTGTTCATTTTAGTTTTTATTTTTAAATTTTTAATTAATTTAATGGGCTTCCCATAATATTCTAGCATTTTTAGCATTTAAATTGCATTCTTGGGTGCGGTTACTTACATCTTGTGAATTATTTGAGGGCTGATCGCATCATTTAATTGACTGATATATACTACTACAGCAATATAACTTTTCTTGTCTGTGACATCTTAAGCCCAAAAAACATCAATAAGTGACATAAATAATTACAAGATTCATCATTGATTTAGGTTGTTTCAGAAGTCTGATATAAAGTTTTTTAAAGGCCTGATATCACTCTTCAGTGGCATTACATTAGCATTTCTGCCTTGCATCTAGCATTAGAATTGGTCTCTAAACTTTGGCATTTGTTCCAGCTCTTGTGCTCTTTCATCTATGACTGATCTCCTATTGACATTGAGCTGACCCAAGTATCAGTTGAATCTCCTGAAGTTTGGTATATTTGAAGTAAATCATCACTATACTTTGCAAGTCGTTGAACTAAGGAATTTTCCTCTTGTTTTCACCTAGGACCGTGAGCTTTCCTCACTGGTATCAATTTATTGGAAGACCAAAGAGCCACTGTCACTGTTATCATTTTTTTTGGAAGAGCAAAGGCAGTGGAAATCATATTTTTTGGAGAAATTCTGAGCTATCTTGAAGAGGATTCAATATACCTATTGATCTGGAAATGATTTTCTTCGAGGACATCTTTATTATCCAGTGTGATTTCATTTAACTATAATCTTTGGTTGCTGCAGGAAGGTCTTCACTGATTTCAAGCCATCCATTTGGCAGAAATTCATTACTCAATCTTGAGGTTGAACTTCAGAGAATCTTACCTCCTAAACAGTGAGTTAAGGAGGATTTGATTCTTTTGAAGTGTAATCATAGGTGGATATGTTTCTCCCTCGAGGAGATTGTTGATTTTGTAAAGTTATCATCTTCATTGTAAACTCCTGGAGTGAAAAGCCTTTCAACCTGTCTAGAGGGCATCTTCTGCTGTAATTCTCATTCATAAAAGACAAATCTTCTCTTAGTGAGCTTGGGACTTAGATCCCTTGGCATCCTCCATCTCCTTATTTTAAAAGGAGAACTAACATACTAACTCAATTCTGCCTACTAACATGCTCTTTTGCATCTGCATTCTAACTCCATTTGCATTGCATCCTACAATCTAGTTCTTTAATTTCTAACTTGCATTACTACTTGATCTAAGTGTTTCTTGAATATCTTGTCTATTATCTGATTGCAATTGAAGATTAACTAGTAGTTTCATTTATATCTTGTTAGCAATCTTATTTTCCATCTTTTGAGTGTGTTTTCTCTATAAATGCTTGCTTGTTCAACTGTCTAATAAGTAAGAACTAATAATCACACTATTTTCTAGAAGGCATTTGTGGTTTTGCTCTAACATCTAACATCATTGTTTCATTGAGTTGTTTTTGGAACATTGTCATAGGCTAGTAATCTTGTTCTCATTAAAGTACATTTCATTGTAATTACAACCACATTGGAAATTTTCATTTGGAAGCATCTTGATACTAGTGTCTCCCACTGAAGCATTGATACCTCTGCCTCATTTTGCATTTTGCATCTCATTTGCATCCTTAAAATTCACCTCCAAGCCTAAGCTTGGTTGAAAGAAAGTTAGGACCACCTTTCTTTTGTAGCTTGTGCAGGATAGAGCCTATTTAGTAGTTAACACGGTGACCTTGCAATCATCTGAGCCACAGTCTCTGCAGCGCTGTAGACATCGAGTGGTTAGATCTCAAGGGGAGGGATCGTTAATCAAGCCATAGCTTGGTTCCTCTTGCTTTCTCTCCACAACTTACTCTAGAGACTAGTCTCACAACAGCTACGAGGAAGGATTCATCTAAATTAGGCATCTTAATTAAAATCAACCTAGGATTTTGCATTTCACATTAGCTTAGATCTTGCATTCATTCCTTGTTGATCATTGGTGATTGGAATTGTGGGTAAATTTATAGTTTTCCAGTTTATTGTATCTGGAAATTGTTAGAAAATCGGAAAAGCAAAAAGATTTTCTTATGTTGATGATCACTGGTGATATTATTATGTTCTTATTAACTTCTTTATGCTCTTCCTTTATCTTCTTCTCATCAAGCAGTTATCAGAACAAAAACATGAAGATCATGGACACCAGATGTAGGCACTCAACCAAGGCTAAAACCCCTATAGAGGGGAAAACCCAGTCATAAACTATTCCTTCAGTAGATTCAAAATGAGATGGATGAAGCCCCTAGACCAAAAGACCTTCCTCCCCCACCAAGTCAACCCTCAAACTATTCTTCCAACCTTCAAAGACCGACTGCAACAATACCGCATCAACATTGCTTCAGTACTACATCAAGGACAAATTTCAACCCTACTGCATCATAATTTTGGCCCAGCTTCAAGGCTGCAAGTTCGGCCCTCCGACAGCTTCAGTTCCTTCGCACGTGTGATACAAGATAGAGAAAATTTTGACTTCCTTAGCTTAGTTAACGACCTCCTTCTCCTCCACTAACCATTTTCTTCTTCCTTCGTGAATTTCGCACTTTTTTGCTTACAGCTACTACAATTCAAACTTGTTGAGTGATTGTCTCCAAATGAGTCGAGTTGCTCCAATATATAGTGAGTTTGTGAGGTTGAATTCCCTTGTTGAGGCTGACTTTTCCTTTCTTGAGGCCGACTTGGTGGAGGAGGCTTAATTGGCCTATTTTATAATAAAATAAATTTCTTTCTTGACGAATAAATCCCAAGAAGGGTCTTTTACATTATGACATGGACAAGGACAAACCCTAGAAGCCTTCAATGGAGGCTTTGACCTAAAAACAATTCACCCAAGCATGAAACCCATGCTTTAATAAGTCAATTTATTTAATAATAAAATTTATTTTTCTTTCTTTTGACAAATACATTACATCATGACTCAAATATAATTATGAAGACTGACACTAGTTACATTCTTCAACACTCCCTCTTAACTAGGGAGGTATTCATAATTACAATTATATATATTATAGAGGTACATGGAAGATCTCAAAATGAACTATGAAGAGTTTTAGCACACTCAGTTGTAGAAATTTCTATTTTCCCACCCCGGTTTTCAGTTTCACCTTATTTCTCCAAATAGTTAAATGCCCTTTCCCATAGCCTTACATTCAACAAGCTGGAAAATAAATATTTTCTGAAAACACAAATTCTGGAAAATTTTCACAGTGCTGGAAATTGCAGAAATAAAAATCAGCAGACTAGAACAGTCACACAAAACATTTTAACACAGTGATTTTTGGTCAACATGACCCTGGAAAAACCCCCTACAACTCTTGGGGAAAACCAGTTCAAATGCTTCTTTATTTTCTGAATATTTCTTTTACAATGACGCAGAAATTGACACAGCAAAAAAAATTACAGCAACTTCGAAACAAAACTATCTCGAAAATCGTGCCAAACTCCACCTCGATTTTCGTGCCCACAAAACAGAGAAATTACAACAAAAATTAGAGCCTTCAAAATTGTACGAACAGCCTCGAAAACAGTGTTGGAATGGTTGTACGGCCTCCCTCGAAATCTGCAGTTTTCTCTCCTCGAAATTCATGCCCACTTGCCTCGAACTTCGTGCTCTGCCCTGCTGTACGGATTTGCTGAAAGTTAGTGTTGTTGCCCTCCTCCTTCTCACTGCTCAGAAAATTCTCTTCAGCTTTCTCCTTCTCCTTCTCTCAATCTGCTCATGAAAGAATTAATGCATGAATAACCTTTTCTCTCCTTTTCCTCCTTTAATAGAACTCTAAGTGACTTTTGGGTTATCCCCAAATCCAATGGCTGAAATAGCTTTAGATCTAGGGCTGAGATTAAATGCTCTTTTAAATCTCACTTCCTATTTTTTTAATTCACCCCACTTTAATAAAGACCCACTTAATCATTTATTTCCAAAGTCACTTTTCCTTTCTAATTTTACATTAACTTTATTAAAGTCACTTTAAAATTAGACTTTAGTAACTTTTTCACTTAAAGTCACTTTTAAAATAGATTTTACTTTTATAACTTTATAAAGCCACTTTAGGAGAAAAATTAAATTCTTTTGGACACTTTTCCCTAGGCCAAAGATCAAAGCCTTAGGGAACCACCTATCCTCCAATAACCAAATTTCAACATCAGTGTTGCGAACTAGATACCTAACCAGGGTATTCTATCTAGGTGGGACTAAGGGGACTCAAGCTTCAACCAACTCTACGTATAATCAGGCTTTTAAGCTCTACCACCAACCCAGGGATCTAAGTGCGTATCCAAGATCGAAGCTCCATGACCAACGCCACCCTCCCTCTTCGGGATGTAGACATCAACACATAGACTGGCCAGATGTCCTCCCAAGCATCTTGCCCTTAGATGCTTCCTCTCTCCCTATCAAACTAAATCAGATATATCCATTTGTCCAAGCATGCTTCCAAAGTGTTCAGCCTTTTTATGGAGAGATTTACCTGTACAAACACAAACCCCAATTAGCAATAAAATTTCAAATATAAGTAAACACAAACCTTCAGGGTCCTTAATCATTTTGATGTTGCTTGCATCATCATCAAGTTATCCAAATACAATTTCTTGGAAGCTTTCTTCTTCTTTCATTTCTTCAACAGCACCAAATCATAGTATTAAAAACCGGAACCGGTGACCAGACCGGTGGACCTATGAACCGGTAACCAGACTGGAACCGGTCTAACCGGTATTGGTCAGGTCTAAACAAACTAGTTTTAAAAAAAACATTAAATAATTATTTTTTAATAAAAAAAAACTATTTTTTAGAATTGCAACCATGATTCCAAGCCAATAGAGACAAAATATGCAAATTTTGCTCATTTATATACCATGCAAAGGTGAATATATCAAAATGGCACCGAGTGCAATACATATCATCGAAAAATACATAAGCAATGAGGCCCCAAATGGCCCATAAAGTCCAAAAACAATGCTACAAGCTATGAGCCCATTGGCCTAATACAAGACTACACATGAATCATGATCAATCATCAAATTCATCACCACTACTAGACACAGGATCAATATCGACAGCTGCATAGACATCATCTGGATCAGAGTCTGAGGATGCCTCAGCCTCAGGCTCATCTGCAACCTGAATACCACTGTCGCCAATAACAATAGAAGTGGACCTAATGGAAGCACGAGTTACTCGAGCTGCATGACTAGTGCCTTCCATTGGTTGTTTGCCTTTCCTTGATGCAGCTACCAATCCTGGGTCTCCGTCTGATGGTGCCACCAAATCTGCTTCAAATTCACCCCCCGTTAATGCTGCATCAAAATCAAAATCTGCCTCGAACAATGGATCTTCAGTCTCCTCCACCCATTCTGATGTTGGATCAATATCATCCAACACAATGGGATCTAGATCAAGTGTTTTGTTCATCAGTTGGTCCCGCCTCAAGCGAAGGTTGTATTGCACAAACACAAAATCATTTAATCGTTTTTGTTCCAAACGGTTTCTCTTCTTTGTGTGTATGCACTCAAAACAGACCAATTGCGCTCACAACCTGAAGCACTGCAAGTTTGGCTAAGGATTCTAATTGCAAACTTTTGCAATTGAGGACACTGGCCGCCAAATGACTCCCACCAATGTGCTGCAAATAAAAAGACATTCATTAGTAACATAGTTCATTTCATTACTTATTTACAAACAATTTAACTTGAAAAGAAAAACAAATTGGAATTGCTTACCTGGTTGATCCACATCTCTTGCCATTTTCGCCAAGTTCTTTCCAAAGGTACCAGTTGCCATACTGAAAAGAGTAAGTTGTTTATGTGTTTCCAAAAGGTCTGCATGGATAGGTACCATGTGCTCCAAGCAATCAATCAATCCAGATCTGACCTCCCCATCCTGCTGATCTCCTAGCCGAGCTTTATAATGATACTTTGGGTTCAAAAAAATACCCAGCTGCATGTATAGGACGATGGAGTTGATTGTTCCATCTGTTATCAATGATCTCCCATATCCGGCCATATTTAGCTAACTTGTCCTTGTAAACTGCTCGTATCTACTTCTTTGCCTGATCCATAGCCTCATAAATGTATCCCATTGCCATCTTTTCCCCATCCACCATCCTTAGCACCTTAACAAGGGGCTCAATAATTTTTACCAGCTCTGAAGACCTTTTCCAAAAATAATTGTCAAAGACTTTCTTTTTGGTGTCTTTTCCATCTTGTCTACGAGCCGGTTTTTCTATTGAGAATGGAGACATTGCAACATGAGGAAGTGAGTTGCAAATCTCGTAATGGCAGGCCTAACAAGCTCTTTGCCCCCAGTGTTTTTCCTCATTAGGCTCAATACCCATGAGTGGTTGTAAATGTATTTTGTAATGCACTTGCCATGCTCTACAATGTTTTTTACCCAATCCACTTTGCCTATGTCCTCAAGCATGAGGTCTATGCAATGTGCAGCACATGGAGTCCAAAATATGGTATTATACTTGGACTCAAGCATCTTTCCAGCAAGAACATAGTTTGAGGCATTATATGTGATGACCTGCACAACATTCTGCTCCCCCATTTCCTGAATAATCTCATCCAAAAGCTCAAATAGAAGGGTTGCATCCTTCACCTTATCAAATGCATCAACTGATCTCAAAAACATTGTTCCTCGAGGGCAAGAAACAAGGAAGTTAATGATAGTACGGTTCTTTCCATCAGTCCATCCATCTGACATGATGGAACAACCTGTTTTGAGCCATGACTCTTTATATTCAGCCAAATAATCATCAATATTACAAATCTCTTGTTGCAAAAGAGATCCCCTCAATTCATGCACAGTAGGGCCTTTGAAGCCCTTTCCTGTAGCTAAAATAGAGTCCCACATAGCTTGGTAATAAGGTAAGCGAGCAGCATTAAATGGGATATCTAAATCATACCACCATCTAGCAATGTATTGATAAGAAGTTTCTTTGCATTGTTTTTTCCAATGTTGATCCAAAGTGGGTTGACAACTTGGCTGGGAGGAAGTGGCTGTGGGATTAGCAGTGGATGAGAAATAACTCTGGAGGTTGGATCTCTTTGTTGGTTTTGATTTTTGACCAACAGGAGGAACATAGTGAAAGGAGTCACTGGTGGAAGGGATAGAAGTGGAGTCTTGAATCTCATAATCATCATACCCACTCTGTCTCATGATATCTATTAGTTCCCTCTTCCTTGCAATTTCATCTTGGATGGCCTTCTCCCTAACCTTAGTTTCCTCAAACTTTTCAAACTTGGCAAGGTATTTTGCCCTAACCAGACCTATCACTTCATTAGGTGCATCACATGGCTTTACTTGGCCTCTTATCCCAGCCAAGTGTTGTTTCAATCTAAGAGTACCCCCACCTCCAATACATTTTTCACAAAATTTGCATATCATCTTTCCATCAACCACATCACAATGGGCCCATGCACTGTCCTTGGTTTTTGGAGCCATCTTGACTTGAAATAATTGAAATTTAGAAATAAATCTGCCATTTAAAAAAAATTGCAGCTAAGATAAATGGACAACTAAGGCTAAATTTACGAAACAAAATGCACATTCAAACACACAAAATTTGATAGCTTAGATGATAGGAGTTAGGCTAGAGATTTGAGAGCAATAGCATAGCTAAACATATGAGAAAATAAATACATGAACAGCAATGAAATGATGGATTTTTCAAGTGAAAATCCTTACCTGGCAATGCAAACTAGCTTCCTTAAGCATCCTCTTGAAGATGCCAACTCTACTTACAGCTCCAAACTATCTCCGAGATAGCTCCAACTCCAACTCCAAGCCTCCAAAATCACTGCTCCAACAAACGCTCAACACTCTCCAAGCTCTCAATCAAACTCACAAACTGGAAATGAGATGGTGTGAGACAAAGGAGAGGCTTCCCATGCTTATAAAAAATTAGGGAGGATGTTTTTGGAGGGAAACAACCCTCCCCTTCCCTCCATATCAGCCCTAAAGCTCATTGTTGGTTGTGCGTGGGTCCCCGCAGCAAAAGAGGATGTGACTGGCCAGTTAAGGACGGAACCGACCGGTTTATTCATAAACCGGCCAGTTCCGTCCTTAACCGGCTGGTTAGCACTGGTTTACCGGTTTTCTCAGGCGACAGGGGGGTTAAACCCGATTTTCTCACCGGTTTGGCCCGACTGCTTTTTAATACTATCCACCAAATACATCTTCAGATCTTTTGTTTGCAACTTCATTCATCTATAGTACTTTTGCTATCTTCAAAGTATTCATTGTCATAATATGCCCTCCCTCTCAATTGGGGAGACATACCCTTTCTTCTATCTATTGAAAAGTGTAACTAGTTTCGATCTTCATAATGACATGAGTAATCATGATTTTACGTATTCGATGTAAAGAAGAAAATAAAATTACTTTGTAGCGCTTGAGTCATGGGTTTCATGCTCAAGGAATTTTATTTTTATAGTTGAAGCTCCCATTGATAGATATTAGGTTTGGTCATCAAGTCATCAAGTCTAGTGAGTCAATGTCAAATATTGAAGACCCATTTGGGAATGTTACACATAGTAAAAAGATAAGTTATTTGTGCCACAAACCCTCCAAGACCTTGTCACAAGTACCTCATCATGTCGGCCTTAAAAAGGAGATGAAGATGTTTCTAGAATGATATGTCGACCTAGGCAAAGAAGATATTTGGCTATGTTTTTGGGTTAGTATCCTCGCATGTGTGGCAGAAACTAGGGTTTCTACAGTAGGGTTACACCAGCTCTCATAGAAGTCAAGTAAAGGATTACCAAACCTTCAATATTGCTAGCTGAGATCACAGGAAGAAGCCCTCAAGCCAAGCGAAGGAGAAATACACCATAAAGGTCCATAATTCAATCCACACGTGTGATTTTGTAGAAGTTTCAGGCAGCCAAAAATTGCAAATTTGTGCAGGAAGGCCGAAAAGCCATAATAGCCGAAGTTAAAGTGCTAGAACTCTGTTTGACCAGTGTTGACTTTGACACGAAGGAGAAGCAGTGACAAAGGGTCTTGTGACTTGGTCTTAGAGAAGTTGTTGTCTCAAGGGTCTTGTTCTTGGTATTCGTCAATTGAAGTTTCTATAAGAAGAAGAATTTGGTTGGGTTTTCCTCTCAAGTTGGGGAGGTTTTGGCCCTGGCTAATTGCCTACATTATGTCTCTTGTCTCATTATTGTTTATTGTTTGGTAGTTGTTTGATGAAGAACTATTAATTTTGGGCAACTAGGTCCAAACTCCATGTTGCATTGCTCATATGACAATGGTCATATTTTTGTTGGATTCTTCTTTCAAAGAGGTGCAAGATTGATCTAAAAATCATCTTGATCGAATGAGCAGAACATCTATTTTGAATTTATTTTCCACATGTGCAAAGTCGGCCAGATTTGTAATGTAGACTCACATGCCTAATATATGTGTCACACACCCTCATTGATGGATATAAATTGGAGAGACTTGGAGGTCATTTCATCATCAACTCATCACACATTCTCTCATTGTGATCTGATTGGTTTGATAGCCTTTGGAGGCCTTTTTTCCGTCACACGTGTGGAGCAGAAGTCTGAAATTTGCGGATCTGTTTAGGGCACTTTTGCAGCAGCGTTAACCAGCGTTGAGCGTGGTCAACCCTTGGTCGTTTGACCTCAAAACTTTGCATTAAATCCTATTTTAGGAGGTTGTTCAGCTAGGCACTAAAACCGAGGAAGCCCTAGTTTGTTGTGTTGACTTTTCTCCTGCTCGCTGCATTGACTTTTTTGCGATGTTCTTGGGTTGACTTGTGATGAGCTGTCTTTGAGGGTTGTGGGTGTGACACATGAAGTGTTGGCTAACCGAAAAAGACTTTGTTGGTTGATTCATCTTGTTGATCGCCATAACGCAACAATATCTCATATCTTTGCTGGACAAAAGGAATTGTAAATCTGATCTATATTTGGTTTGTCTTCTATTGATCTATTTTTGTGTTCTATCAGCATTTTACTTTCATGTTATGTGATTGCTATTTTGTATCGGGCCTAAGAAAGATTGAAGTAAAAGTGCATCAAGCATAGAACACCATGGTTATTTAAATTTAACATGGAATCAGAGTTGAGGTGAAGACAAAGTCCAAGAGTCCAAGTTGGTGTTAGAAGCTATCTCTAAAGGAAGAAATCCTATCAAGGACAAATGGCCTCCTCAACCTACAAAGGTTTCAAGGCTAATGATAAATTGACTGATAAGTCTGATTAACATGCATGGAAGATGTCCTTGGATTTGGTGTTAGAAGATCAAGATGTCATGGACTATGAACAGGGGAGGATTCAAGAGCCTCCATCAAATGCAGTTGTTGCCACGAAGACGAAGTATAGAAAAGGGGAAATTCAAATCAAAGTAAAGATGATTATCTAGTATTCTATTCATAAGCACTTGGTTGCTTACATTTCTGAGCTGAAGACATCTAAGGAGATGTATGATAAGTTGGTGAGCATGTTCAGGGCTAGCAATGCTAATCAAATCCTCTTCTTTAAGAATCAATTGAAGAATATCAAGAAGGGTAAGGATGAATCTATTCAATCCTATTTTATGTGGCTCACTGAAATCAGGAATAACCTCCTAGCTATTGGGGATGCAATATCTGATCGAGAGATGGTTCTTATTGCACTTGGAGGTCTCCCCCGTGATTGGCATGTATTCAAAACCACTATTCTCAATAATATTGTGATTCCGGATTTTAATGAAATATTGACGAGATGCACTCAAGAGGAAACAAGAATGATGGAGTATGCCTCTAATGGTAATGGAAGTGACCCTACTTCCTTCGTCGCTCATGCAAAGAAGAATAACCACGGTGGCCCGAGAAATCAAAACCATGGTAGAGTGGGGCCCAAAGTAAGGAAGGGAAGATGTTACACTTGTAACAAGTCTGGTCACTATGCAAGAGAGTGCCCTAATAGAAGGACTCTCCCAGGGATGATGACAACAACAACTCGAGAAGGAATGGCAGGAACAACAAGTTCCAAGGAAAAAGGAAGGCTCCCTCTAATCGTAGTGGAAATGGGTAACCTTTCAAGAGGTAAAGAAATTCCAGGTACAATGAGTCTAATGTTGTTGATAATAAGAGAAATGAATTTATTCTTGTATCTGCCCTCTCTGTTGCATCTCCACACGACACCCTTGATGTTTGGTAGATTGATATTGGTGCTTCAAGGCACCTCACTGGTTATAGAGAAGCCCATTCTGATTTGGTTAAGAAGGATACTAATCTGGAAATTATCCTTGGAGATAATGCCACCTATCACGTGAAAGGGACAGGGACTGTGACCCTCCATCTATCTCAAGGTCAAGTTCTCTGATTAAGATGTGTTGTATGTACCTGATTTGAAGAAGAACCTTGTGTCCATTTCAGCAATGGAAGACAAAGGGTTCAAGGTGCAATTCGTTGATGGAAAGGAATGTATCTGGAAGAAGAACTTCAAGGAAGCTCTTTCCATTGGTTTTAGAGTTGATACACTCTACTAGGTTGGAGGAAGCCCATTAGGGACTATGACATGTGATACAACTCTTCAAACAAAGTTATGGCACCGGAGGTTTGCACACCTTCATTACAAAGCCCTTCTTGAATCAAGCAAGAAGGTGACAGGGATGCTTGAATTTAGAGATGATCATGAAGGTATATGTCAGGGTTGTGCCGAAGGAAAGCATACAAGGGGACCATTCCCCTCTAGTGTCACAAAGACAACTGATATCTTGCAATTGATACATTCTTATTTATCTGGTATGCTGCCCATGACATCCTTGGGAGGATGCTCCTATTACATGACTTATACAGATGACTTCTCCCTCAAGACCTGGATATATTTTTTGAAGAAGGACGAAGCATTCAAATGGTTTCGTACCTTCAAGGCCTTGGTGGAAAATCAAACCGAGAAGAAAATCAAAGTTCTGAGGCCCGACAATGGGACCAAGTATGAGTCAAATGAGTTTAATGACTTTTGTAGAGAAGCTGGCATTAAGAGGGAGACCACAACTGCATACACTCCTGAGCAAAATGGTGTTGCTGAAAGAAAGAACAAGACCATTGTGGAAGCTGCCCACGCCATGCTATGTGACCAAGGTCTTCCGAAGTTTCTATGGGGAGACGCTGAGAACACTGTTGTGTATGTTCAAAATAGATGCCCGCATTCCACTCTGGACTCCAAAACTCCTTAAGAAGTCTTCTCTGGTAAGAAACCTGATGTTTCTCATTTTAGAGTTTTTGGTTGTCCTGTTTAATTTCATGTGCTGAAAGAAAAGAGAAGCAAGTTGGATGCTTCTGGAAAGAAGGGAATGTTTGTGGGCTACAGTGAAACTTCGAAGGCATATAGAATCTATGTGCCTCGTCAAAGAGAAGTGGAGATATGCCATGATGTCACCTTCGATGAAGATGTTGCCCTCAAGAAAGTAAGAAATCTTCCTAGCTCCAAGGAAGACAAAGAAGATGAAGAAGCAGGAAGTTGGAAGAGCTGAAGGATGACCTAATGCCCAATGTTGAAGGACCTATGGATCCCATTGATCCACCTCCTTCAAATAAGAGAAGACCCTCATGGCTTAGGGATACTCTCGAAGATGCCGAGATACATATTGCCCCAAAGGGGACATTCCGTGAAAGCAAGAAGCTAAAGAGATACCAAGGGTATCTAGCAGCCATGAGTACGATAGTACAATATGAGCCTGGAACATTTGAAGAAGTCGTAAAGCATCAAGTTTGGAAGGATGCTATGCACGAAGAATATGAATCCATTATGAAGAATGAGGTCTAGGAAGTGGTCCCGAGACCAGAGGACAAATCTGTTGTCATCTCGAAATGGCTCTATAAGATCAAGCATGGATCTGATGGAAGTGTTGAAAAGTACAAGGCAAGATTTGTTGCCCGAGGCTTCTCTCAAAAGTAAGGCATAGATTATGATGATATATTTGCACCTGTGGCCCGCTATACCACCATCCGATCTATTATTGCCCTTGCTGCTACGCAAGGATGGAGTCTACATCAGATGGATGTGAAGATCGCTTTTCTACATGGTGCTATAAAGGAAGAGGTGTATGTGGAGCAACCTCTGGGGTTCAAAGTCCGAGATAGAGACACCCATGTATGCAGGTTGAAGAAAGCCCTCTATGGGTTGAAGCAAGCCCCAAGGCTTGGTATGAGAGGATAGATAGCTACTTTATGAAGTTGGGCTTCACTTGAAGTAATGTTGATCCAAAACTTTACTTTAAGGTTGATAGAGAAAGACCTCTCATTCTGGTTCTCTATGTGGACGATCTCTTCCTGACAAGTGTTGACCCTCTCATTCATCAGTGTAAGAGGGAGATAGCTTTCAAGTTTGCGATGAAAGACCTAGGACTGATGCACTACTTCCTAGGCTTGGAGGTTTGGCAGAGGCCAGGCGAGATTTTCCTTTCTCAAGGAAAATATGTCGTGAAGCTGTTGGAGAGATTTGGTATGGTGGACTGTAAGTCTGTGTCGACACCGATGGAACTCAACTTTAAGAAGTTGAGTGGAAACGTTGTTGGGCCCGTGCTAGCAAATCCGACCGAGTATCGACAACTTGTGGGGGCCCTGAGGTTCTTAGTGAACTCCTGTCCGAACGTATGTTTTGCAGTGAACACTTTGAGTCAACATATGGTTGATCCTCATCACATTCACTAGATTGGTGCCAAGAATCTATTGAGATATCTTCGAGGCACAATCAACCATGAGCTGTGAGATACACTGCCAGGAGTTTGAGAATCCATGGATATACTGATGCCAATTGGGCTAGCAGTGTGGTGGATCGCAAGAGCACATCTCGATGTTGCTTCACCTTGGGTTCTGCTTCGATATCTTGGATGCGCAGGAAGCAAAAGTCGGTGGCTTTGAGCACCACTGAGGCCGAATACATTGCAGCGAGTATGGCCTGTTGTGAAGCTGTTTGGTTGCCCTCAAACCATTCTTCCAAACTTCAAAGATCGACTGCAACAATATTGCATCAACATTGCTTCAATTTTGCATCAATATTGCATCAAGGACAACTTTTTGACCCTACTGCATCAGAATTTTGGCCCAACTTCAAGACTGCAACTTTGGCCCTCTTGCAACTTCAGTTCATTCGCACGTGTGAGACAAGACAGAGAAAATTTCGACTTCCTTAGCTTAGATAACGACCTCCTTCTCCTTCACTAACCCTTTCCTTCTTCCTTCTTGAATTTTGCACTTTTTCTGAACTTGTTGAGTGAGTGTCTCCAAATGAGTCGAGTTGCTCCAATATATAGTGAGTTTGTAAGGTCGAATTCCCCTGTTGAAGCCGGCTTGGTGGAGGAGGCCTAATTGACCTATTTTATAATAAAATAAATTTATTTCTTGACAAATTAGCCCAAGAAGGGTCTTTTACATTATGACATGGACAAGGATACTTGACATAAACCCTAGAAGGCCTTCAATGGAGGCTTTGACCTAAAAACAATTCACCCAAGCATAAAACCCATGCTTTAATAAGACAAATTCTTTAATAATATTTTTTTTCTTTCTTTTGACAAATATATTACATCATGACTCAAATATGATTATAAAGACCGACACTAGTTACATTATTCAATAGAAATATCATCTTTTCTTGCAATTGTCTTTCTTTAAGGTTCATTGCTCATATATCTAGTTATCTTGATCTTTAAATTTTTGTGCTAACTCTTCTTGCAACATTGTTGTTATTGACTTTGAGTATATATTTCTTGCAAGTTTCTAAATTCCCATTGAGCATTGTAAAGGCACCGGTCTGTTACATTTATATCTTGTACGTGCCTTATTAATCCTAATTGCATTTGCCTTAATATACAATGCTCATAAACTCTCACAATTGCTTTAATTAATAATTAAGTTACACTAATAATAATTGTCTTGCCCTTAATCTCCTATACTTGTTGTTCCAACAAGTTTTCCTTCATTGTCATCATTAGGGACTACCCATCTTGACTTAGCTAGGAGAGAGTCTAAATGGAGTGAATAGGGATTTAGAGTGACAACCCCTGTTCTGAGCGTTGCGCCTTTGGTGTACACTTCAGGCGACAACAGACCTATTGTAAAGAAAAAGGAAAAAGATTTTTTAAGTATGTAATTTTGGGTTAGAAACCCCTCTAGGTGCCAAGCCGACCTACATGTCAAGTCGGCCCTGCCCCAATGGACATGTCTATTTGCACCACCTCTGAACTATATAAATAGAGGGAAGATGGAGCTCATTTGGAGACACACACGTGGATTTGGTCTGAAATATCACAGAGAGAAAAGAGAAAAAGTGAGAGGGTCGAAGATTGAAGGAGAGGGTTTATTCTTGAGCTAGAATTTGTTGAAATTCTGCCTTGATACATCTCTTGTTGTTGATCTCTTGATGATGGATTTGTTGTGCTAGAGGAGGGTCTGACTTGGCATCTAGAGGGTGAATTTTTATATGGTCATGGGCCTTGGATATCTCATTTGATCTTATTCTATAAGAAGAGAATTTTTTCTGGGTTTTCTCCTCAGAGGGGTTTTGCCCTGGCTTGGAGCCTATGTCTTGTGTACTTTTGTTTTTGTGATCTTCATGTTCATGTTATGGTAATTGTTTGATGAAAGAATCAAAATAAAGATTAATAAAGAAGCAAATTAAATTCACAAGCAATTACCATGGAAAGGAACATCTAAACTAATCTACAGACCTTTCGATTTTCCAGCATAGGAATCTGTCTAGCTTCAAATGATTTAGTTCTTCCTTTTCTCAGATTTTTCAACCACAAAATTCACTGCCTTCAGATAGATTGTTTCCCTGTTTTCCAGAACAATTACAAAATATAGACAAAATTACTAACTAGGGTGGAATCTTTCACTACCAGAATTAGTAGGAGAAATGGGATCTTAAAACCCTCAAAGCCACCGCACAAGAAAAAAGATGATTTGATCCACAAATGATGATGATCCATTTGATCTCAACTCTTCTCTATTTATAGATTTTTCCATGGTCTACAAAATGTGAGGGGTTGTAGGTGCAACCACCAAATATGGGTTTTTTTGCCTCAGCTGACCCAACTTTTGTCCAATGTTGCTCCAACATACGAAAAGTTGTGTTTTTACCCCTTTATCAAGACTATATCCTACGGGGTCGGATAGGCTATTTCATCCTCCATTAGCCCATCAATTTGGAGAGGACATTACAGTCCCCCCTTGCCAACATTGCTTGCCCTCAAGCAATTGCAAATTGGGGTGCTATAAAACTCATTCTCCTTCCCATATGGCGTCTTCTTTTGGAGGATTCTTCCATCTAATAAGATATTCTGAAATTACTCTACCCCTTAGTTTCATTTCTTGTATTACCATGATTGCTTCTGGGATTAGCTCTAGTTGTCCCTCTTCATCCACAGGGGGCAGTTCGATAGAAGTAGTGACCTATTGCCCGAAAACCTTCTTGAAACGTGAAACATGGAAAACATTATGAATTTTGCTTTCTTTTGGCAGTTCTAACTCATACGCCACTTCTCCTACTTTATGGAGAACTTTGTAAGGTCTATAAAACCCCAGCTTCAGCTTTTCGATGTTGGTTTGTGTACATATTTTGTCGATTTTGGGCAACCTGCATGTTTTCTTTGAGAGTTTTTTACACATTGGGCTTAAACCTGTTAAGAATCCAATGTGCTAAAGACAGACAGATCCATGGAGCGCCTTTAAGGTATTCACATCTACCTATTGTTCACAAGTGTTTATCCTCTTTCAAAAAGTAAAACAAATTCATGAATAAAGATAGGTAATTCCAGCTGCCACAATAAAATGAAATCTCAGATGCAAATTGTAAATGGATGTAAAGATAACACATTAAGAAAACATGGAGTCACTTTCTTGAAAACATTACGGAGCAAGAAAACCAGCAGTACAAAACTTAAAAGTAAATATTTACAAATAGATGGTATGTAAAATGAAGCGAGAATACCTTTTAGTATTGGAAGTAGAACTTAAGGAACTGCCCATTAACTGGCAGCTCCAGTACATCGCCTTCCAAGTTTTCTAGCATAAAGGTATTTTTCCCTTTCGCTTCAGTGATTTTGAATGATCCAAACCACAAGGGATCAAACTTTTCGTGTTTTCCCTTGTCTGCCCTCCTTACATCCCATCTCAATACCAAATCACCAGGCTGAAAACCTATGTCCTTGGCTTTCCTGTCGAACAAGGATTTCATCTTGTCTTGGTAACTAATCATCCTGTGATTAACCTCTTCCATGCCTTCTTGGAGCTCTACCAGTTGATTTATTCTTCTCGTTAGGGTGTTAGGTTCTTCTTCGTTGTCTTGCAAGAACTTCGCCATGGGCAATGCCAACTATATAGGGAATACTATTGCCTTGCCATAGACTAGCCCATACGGGGATTTCCCAGTGGATCTTTTAGTGGTAACTCGGCTTGCCAACAAAGCGAATCTCAGTTGTTAATCCCAATTTGTTAATTTCTGCATATGTTCTATGCCATTTCAAATTAGGACACAATACTGAAGAAGATAGAACATACTAATAGATCGATAGAAGACAAGCCAAAACAGAGATAATGAATGGTGGCGTTACGGCGATCAGCAGGATGCTTCTACCAGCAAAGTCTCCAATAGGTCATTCAGCCAAGAGTGTCACACATAACCCAGAACAACCCAAACAAAGAATAGTCCATATATATCACAACTCCAACACTATCCAAAGAGAGAGAATTCCTCCACCACAATGTGTCAAATGAACTCTAAGTCTCTCGAATATATAGGAATCTTTGGGGGTGTGTGACACGTCCTTTAAGACATTTAAGTCTATATTTTATTCCAGGCTGACCTAGCACATAAGTGGAATAAATTCAAAGTACATGTTCTGCTCATCCGATCGTGATGATCTTTAGATCAATCTTACACCTCTCCGAAAGAGGAATCCAATAAAAATATTGGAATCGTCATCTGAGCAGCACAACCCAGAGTTTGGGCCTAGTTGTCCAATTTTAACACAATTCTTTTGATATTCTGCTATCGTCTTTTTTAATATCCTTACTAAGGTCTTGTTTGAGGATTCAATCAGTCCATTACCTTGTGGATAGTAAGTGGTTGAATGCCCCAGCAAGATGTTGTACTTTTGGCAAAAGATCACAAAATTTGCAGATTGTAGAAATTTTAACCCAGCCCCGGTTATCAATTTCTCCTTATTACTCTCATGTAGTTAAATGCCCATTCTCATAATAAACATACATTCAACAAGCTAGAAATAATAAATATTTCTGAAAACACAAATTCTGGAAATTTCAAAGTGCTGGAAAATGCAAAAATTTCGTTCATTCGATGTATAACTCTCGTCACCTTTACCTTTGTTATTTAGTAGCTATGTGGGAACTATGTTCCGGAGGAAGGTCCTTTCACTTTGTTTTTTAATTTCTGGTTTCAAACTTTGACGCGGCGTGATCAATCCACCCATGAATTTTTTTTATAGAAACTAATATTGAAGATTAGACTTGGTACAAACATGATCCATGCCTTCTACTAACCAATCACATAGTTACGTAAGTATCCCTCAATCTATTTATTCACGATTCTTGTCTAGCAATCTGTTTGCGGATGATATTTGGTGCTTGGGGTTAAATTTGTCCCTACTAGCCTGAAGAGTTTCTACCAAAATGCTCCCATAAATCTACTATCCCGATCACTGACTATATTTTTATGCAATTCGTGAAATCTGAAAACTTCTTTGAAGAACAGTTATGCTACCTGTTTCGTCTAGTAATCAGTTGGAATAGCAAAGAAATGTGCAAATTTCGTCAAAGTGTCAACCACTATATAGATGTAATATTTGCCTTGTGCTTTGGGTAGTCCTGTAATGAATTCCATTGAGATGCTTTCCCATTTTTGCTCTGGAATTAGTAAAGGTTGGAGTAACCCCACAGAATGTGTGCTCGACCTGATTTTGTTGGCATGCCATGAATTCCTTAACGTATTTTAATATGTCATCTTTGAGACCTTTCCATGAAACCGCTCCCTGATCTGTCAGTAAGTTTTGAAGAATCCTTGGTGTCCAGCGGATGGTATGTCATGTGCAACCTTCAGGATTTTCTCCTTAAGCGTAGACTCGGGAACCAAGTACATCCTCTCTTTATGGTAAATAATATCATTAACTATCTTGTACATGTCATCTTGAATGAGTTTGTCCCTCAAAGCATAGGAAAACTTGTTCTTGGAATATACCATCGAGAGATGAGCCTTCCAGTCTTTTGTGAGCTCCATGAGAGAACATGCTACTAGTTTTCTGAGAGTGCATCAGCCACAATATTATATTTCCTTTTACATATTCAATATCAAAATCATAAGCCTGGACCTTACTTACCCAGTTTTGTTGTCTGTCATTCAGGTCTTTTTGTTCCTAGAAATGGCGCAAGTTGTTATGGTTTGTCTTTACTATGAACCTGTTTCCCACCAAGTATCACCTGAACTTTGCCAAGGCGTGCATAATAGCTAGCATTTCCTTGTCATATATGCAAGGAAGTCTCTCTACGTCCTGGAGTTTCAATTTTCGAAAGTAATTGGATGGCCCTTCTGCATTAACAATGCTCTTATTCCTTCTCCTGATGCATCATATTCTAATACAAAGGGTTGACTGAAGTCGGGAAGTGTTAGTACTAGACATGATCTCATTACTTCCTTAAGCTTATTGGATGTTTTGTTTGATTCCCTTGTCCACTTGAACGCTCCTTTCTTTATTAAATATGTTAATGGTGCGCTTAGTTTAGAGAAGCCCTTAACAAATTGTCGGTGATAGCTACCAATACTGAAAAATCCTCGCAACTCAATCAGATTCTTGGGTGTTAGCCAATCCAATATTGCCTGAATCTTCTCTTGATAAACCTGCACTCCTTTTGCACTAAGTATGTGTCCCAAATAAAGAATCCTTGTCATTCCAAATTCGCGTTTTGATGCATTGGCATAGAGTGACTATTGTTGCATTATGCTCAAAATTTCGTCCAAGTGTCCCAAGTGAGCTTCCCATGTTTTGTTGTATATGAGAAGGTCATCAAAAAAACTGGTAAGAACGTCCTTAACTATTTGTTGAAGATGTTGTTCATGCAAGATTGGAATGTGGCAGAAGCATTGATTAGCCCAAATGGCATGACCAAAAACTCAAAGTTCCCATAGTGGCATCGAAACGTTGTTTTTGGCATAGATTGCTCTTGAACCCGAATTTGATGATATCCTAATCATAGCTCAATTTTGGAAAAATATACTACTCCATGTTTCATCTAGTAATTCATCGATCCTGGGAATAAGGTACTTGTTCTTGATGGTCTTTTTGTTGAATGCCCAGTATGTTGAAAAGTGTAACTAGGTTCGGTCTTCATAATGTCTAATGTAATCATGATTTCATGTACTTGATGAAACATGATTTTAAGTACTTGATGAAAAGAGAAAAAGAAATTTTATTATTATTATTTTGGAGCATGGGTTTCATGCTCAAGATTATTTTTATTTGCAGGTCAAGCACCCATTGAGTGTTCTAGGTTTTGTTATTGAGTCAAGAAGTCAATTGAGTCATTGTAATATGAATATGACCCATTTGGGCATCATGTATCAAGTCAAAGAAAACTTTTATAAAGTCAAAAGTGTCATAAAGACCCTCCAAGACCTTGTCAACAAGCAGCAACAAGTCGGCCTTCAAGGGAGAACAAGTCGACCTTATTAGGGCCATTCGACCACCATGAAGAAGCCTATATATAAGAGGATTATCAACCTCATTTGGAGACATACAATCAAGAAAGAAGTTCGATCAAGGAAAAAAAAGAAGGACCAAGAAGGAGCAGGGAAGAAGAGAAATCAAGAAGAAGAAAAGTCGAAATTTTGGAGTTGGTTTTAGGTCAAACAATTCCACACATGCGAAGATCTAAAAGTACTTACTACAGTCACAAAACCAAAATTTCAAACCTCTAATCTAGCCGAAGTTTGGTGTCATGAAGGTCTAGCATGCAAGCCAAATTATCAAAGAAGAGGAACTAATCCCAACGAAGGAAAAAGGAGACGGAATCTACCATTATTGTCTCACATGTGCCAAACTAGGGTTTCTGCAATACAAGCAAAAATTGCAATTCTAAAGCAGCAAGCCGAAATTCTGAGAAAGGGTCGAAATCTGAAGTATTGGAGCATGTTTGACCGACATTGACCATTTGGAAGATAAGCCATCAAAGAAAGATTTGACTTGGTCTAGGAGGGGTCTTTGTCAAGGGTCATAGGTCTTGGAGTTCGTCATCTGAACATTCTATAAGAAGAGAAGAATTCTTGTGGATTTTCCTCTCAAGAGGAGAGGTTTTGTGTTAAATTTAGATAACCATGGTATGTTCTATGCTTAAAGCAATTTTCTTCAATATTTCTTATAGGCCCAATTCAGATTAGCAATCACATAATCATTGAAAGTAAATGCTGATAAAACATAATAATAGATCAACAAAAGGCAAGCCAATATAATAAATCAGCATTCACAATTCTTCTTGTCCTACAAAGATAGATAGAAATGTTTGTTACAGCAGTCAAAAGGATGCCCTAGCCAACAAAGACTTTGGTTGGTCAAACCAACTCTTCCAACCTCCCAGAGTTTCAGTCAAACACACACAAGATCAGCCTTCCTTCAGTGTCACACACACCTCATGAGACAGCTCCCAAAACAATCAACGCAAGTCAAAAAAAGGATCCCTTATCCAGATTGCCAGCATCCATATTTCCGGCATCCATTTCCAACATCATCCATTTCCGGCATCCATATTTTGGGCATCCATTTCCGGCATCCAATTCCGACATCCATATTTCCAGCATCCATATTCACACGTGGGAGAGAGAGAAACCTCTTCTAGGTCGTACAACCCAATCATATCATGAGGAAAGTGTGTGATGAGATGATGAGCAACAATTCAAGCAAACCTTAACATATTGCACATTTGTGGAAAATAAAATCAAAATATAAGTTCTGCTCATCCAAACAAGATGATCTTTAGATCCATCTTGTACCTTTCTGAAAGAGGAATCCAACACAAATATCATCGTCATCATATGAACAATGCAACACGGAGTTTGGACCTAGTTGCCCACAATTAACACTCCCTCTCAACTAGGGAGAACTCCGTATGTCCACCTGTGCCATCTTGTCATACAGTACCATAGTGTACTATCATATATCATCCTACACTCCTGTGTCATCCTGTTGTAACATGCTTTGTTGGCTCTTCTTCGCACAACGAGAGTGAGTCACAAAGACATCACACTCCATTGACCCGAAGACAGCTTAGAGGTTAAAACCTCAATGGGACTCAAGAGAGTCACATACTGACAAAAAGTCAGTTTAGAGGTAAAAACCTCATCCAAACTTGATCCCATATCAAGTGGTTGGACACATCCCATCCTCGACATAGAGAGTAAGACAATCGCCAATGCGTCCATCAATCATGTTATTGGTCTCTATCCACATTTCCCACCTCATTGGCCAAATGAGAGATACTTCCCATGAGTCTAAACCTCCATGGGTAGGATGCATGCGGGGCATAGATCAAAGAGAGGGTGAACCAGCTCAATATCATAACTGTGGGGAAGTAGCACACCAACAAGGTTCGGCGAACCTAGCCCTGTGGTGGCTTATACGTCTAAGAAGTTATCCCCAAGCCCCCTAGAGCTCCCAGAGCTAATAGTCCAACTCAAGCGAGACCCTCACAATAGGGTTTGTCCACGATTCCAAGCTTCTCACGGAAGGTTAAGAATTTGACCTTCCCCAGGGGCTTCATGAGAATATTTGTGACCTGCTCATCAGTCCCAATGTGATCGAACCTTACGACACCTCACTATACCATGTCCCAAACAAAGTGGTCCCAAATATCAATATTCTTGGAATAGTCGTGGAACCCGAGATTCTTAGAAAGACAAATCCCACTTTGGTTATCACAAAGGATAACGGTGGTATCTAGCACATGCCCAAACAACTCACTGAAGAGCTTTCTCAACCAAACAGCTTCACAACAAGCCATACTCGCTGCAATGTATTCGGCCTCAGCAATGCTCAAAGCAACCGATTTCTACTTCCTGTTCATCCAAGAGATCAAAGCAGAACCCAGGGTGAAGCAACATCCAGATGTCCTCTTGCGATCCACCACATTGCTTGCCCAATCGACATCAGGATATCCAAGGAGCCTCATACTCCCGGCAATGTATCTCAGCCCATGGTTGATTGTGCCTCGAAGATATCTCAGTAGATTCTTGGCACCAATCCAGTGAATGTGATGAGGCTCAACCATATGTTGACTCAAAGTGTTCACTGCAAAACATATGTCCGGACGTGAGTTCACTAAGAACATCAAGGCCCCTACGAGTTGTCGATACTCGGTGAGATTTCCCAGCTCAGACCCAACAGCGCTTCCACACAACTTCTTAAAGTTTAGTTCCATCGGTGTCGACAAGGACTTACAGTCCACCATCCCAAATCTCTCCAGCTACTCCACAACATATTTTCCTTGAGAAAGGAAAATCTCACCTGGATTTTGCCAGACCTCCAAGCCTAGGAAATAGTGCATCAGTCCTAGGTCCTTCATCTCAAACTCAAAAGTTGGCTCCCTCTTACATTGATGAATAAAAGGGTCGGCACCTGTCAGGAAGATATTGTCCACATAGAGAACCATAATGAGAGGCCTATCTTTATCAACCTTAAAATAAAGGTTTGGATCAACATCACTTCGAGTGAAGCCCAGCTTCATCAAGTAGTTATCAATCCTCTCATACCAAGCCCTAGGGGCTTGCTTCAACCCATAGAGGGCTATCTTCAACCTACATACATATGTGTCTCTATCTTGGATTTGAACCCCAGAGGTTGCTCCACATAAACCTCTTCCTTGATTGAACCATGTAAGAAAGCAGTCTTCACATCCATCTGATGGAGACTCCGTCCTTACATTGCAACAAAGGCAATGATCGATCAGAAGGTGGTGTAGTGGGCAACAGGTGCAAATATATCATCATAATCTATACCTTCCTTTTGAAAGAAGACTCGAGCAACAAATCTTGCCTTGTACTTTTCAGCACTTCCATCGGCTCCTTGCTTGATCTTGTAGAGCCATTTCGAGGTTACACAGATTTGTCCTTTGGTCTTGGGACCACATCCCAGACATCATTCTTCATAATAGACTCATATTCTTCGTGGATAGCATCCTTCCAAACTTGATGCTTTACGGCTTCTTCAAATGTTCCAGGCTCAAATTATACAATAGTGCTCATCGTTGCTAGGTACCCTTGTTACCTATTCGGCTTCTTGCTTTCACAGAATGTTCCTCTCGGAGAAATATGTCTCTAGACATCTTGGAGAGTGTCTCTACGCGATGAGGGTCTCCTTTTATTTGAAGGAGGTGGATCAATAAGATCCATTGGACCTTCAACATTAAGCATCGGTTCATTCTTCAGTTCTTCCAGCTTCCCTGCTTCTTCTGCTTCTTCTTTGTCTTCCTTTTAGCTAGGAAGATCCCTGACTTTCCTGATGGCGTCATCTTCATCGAAGGTGACATCGTTTCATATCTCCACTTCTCTTTGACCAAGCACATAGATTCTATATGCCTTCGAAGTTTCACTATAGCCCACAAAAATTCATTTATTCCCAGAAGCATCCAACTTGCTTCTCTTTCCCTTCGGCACATGAAAATAAACGAGACTTCCAAAAACTCTAAAATGGGAGACATCAGGCTTCTTACCAAAGAAGACTTCTTCGAGAGTTTTGGAATCCAATGCAGAATGTGGGCATCTATTTTGAAAGTACACAGTAGTGTTGGCAGCTTCTCCCCATAGAAACTTCGGAAGACCTTGGTCATAAAGCATCGCACGGGCAGCTTCCACAATGGTTCTATTCTTTCTTTCAACAACACCATTTTGCTCAGGAGTATACATAGTAGTGGCGTCCCTCTTAATGCCAACTTCCTTGCAAAATTCATTGAATTCATTCGACTCATACTCAGTGCCATTATAAGTCCTCAAAATCTTGATATTCTACCTTGTTTGATTTTCCACCAAGGACTTGAAGGTACGGAACTACTTGAATACTTCATCCTTTTCTTCAACAAGTATATCCAAGTCTTGTGAGAGAAGTCATCTATAAAAGCGATATAATACATGCATCCTCCCAAGGATGTTACGAGCATCATACCAGATAGATCGGAATGTACCAATTGCAAAATAGCAGATGTCTTCGTGACACTTGATGGGAATGGTCCCCTTGTATGCTTTCCTTCGGCACAACCCTGACAAACACCTTCAGGACCATCTTTGAACTCGAGCATCCTTGTCACCACCTTCCTTGCTTCGGGAAGGGCCTTGTAATGAAGGTGTGCAAACCTCCAGTGCCATAGCTCGGTTTGAAGAGTTGTGTCACATGTCATGGCCCCTAACAAACTTCCACCAACCTGATAGAATGTATCAACTCTAAAACCAATAGTAAGAACTTCATTGAAGTTCTTCTTACAAATGTGTACCTTTCCATCGATGAATGCCACCTTGAATCCTTTGTCCTCCATTGCCAAAATGGAAACTAGATTCTTCTTCAAATCAAGTATGTACAACACATCTTACAAGCGGAGGACTTGACCTTGAGTTAGATGCAGGGTCATAGTCCCTGTCCCTTTCACGGGATAGGTGGCATTCTCTCCAAGGATAATCTACAAATTAGTATCCTTCTCAATCAAATTAGAAAGGGCTTCTTTATATCCAGTGAGGTGCCTTGAAGCACCACTATCAATCAACCAAACATCTAAGGTGTCAGGAGGAGATGCAGCAGAGAGGGCAGATATAAGAATATATTCATTTTTTTATTATCAACAACATTGGATCCATTGTACCTGGAATTCCTTGACCTCTTGAAAGGTTGACCATTTCCACTTCGATTAGAGGGAGCCTTCCTCTTCTTTGCATGAGCAGTAAAGGCAGTATGGTCAGCTCCATTCCCATTTGAGGGATGGTCTCTCTCCATCATTCTTGTTTGCTCTTGAGTGCATCTCGACAACAATTCATCAAAATCAGGAATCACATTATTATTAAGAATAGTAGTATTGAATACATACCAATCACGGGGGAGTCCTCCAAGAGGAATGAGAACGAGCTCTCGATCAGCTACTTCTTCTCCAATGGCTAAGAGATCATTCATGATTTCTGTGAGCCTCATAAAATAGGATTGAATGGATTCTTCTTTGCCCTTCTTGATATTCTTCAACTTGTTCTTGAAGAAAAGAACTTGATTAGCATTGCTAGCCCTGAACATGCTAACCAACTTATCATACATCTCTTTAGATGTACCCAGCTCAGAGAAATAAGCAACCAAGTGCTTATGAATAGAATCCCGGATGATCATCTTCGCCTTGACTTCACCTTTTCTATACTTTGTCTTTGTGGTAGCCGGTGCATTTGATGGAGGCTCATTCATCTTCCCCTATACATAGTCCATGACTTTTTGACCTTTCAATACCAAATCCAAAGACATCTTCCAAGCATGATAATCAGAATTATCAGATAGCTTATCATCACTCTTGAAACCCTTGTATGTGGAGGCCATTGGTCCTTGATAGGACAACTTCTTCGGTGATTTCTTTTCACAGTAGCTTGGGCTTTGTCTTCACCTTAGCACTGATACCATGTTAAATTTAGATAACCATGGTATGTTCTATGCTTAAAGCAGTTTACTTCAATCTTTCTTATAGGCCCAATTCAAATTAGCAATCACATAATCATTGAAAGTAAATGTTGATAGAACATAATAATAGATCGACAAAAGACAAGCCAATATAATAAATTAGAATTTACAATTCTTCTTGTCCAGCAAAGATAGAGAGAAATGTTTGTTACAGCAATCAACGAGATGCCCTAGCCAGCAAAGACTTTGGTTGGTCAAACCAGCTCTTCCAACCTCCCGGAGGTTCAGTCAAACACATACAAGATCAGCCTTCCTTCAGTGTCACACACCTCATGTGACAGCTTCCAAAACAGCCAACGCAAGTCAAAAAAAGGATCCCTCATCCAGATTTCTGGCATCCATATTTCCGACATCCATTTACGGCTAAATGATTTCTGGCATCCATTTTCGACATCATCCATATTTCCGGCATCCATATTTCTGGAATCCATTTCTAGCATCATCCATATTTCCGACATCCAGATTCACACATGGGAGAGAGAGAAGCCTCTTCTAGGCTGGACGAACGAATCAAATCATGAGGAATGTGTGTGATGAGATGATGAGCAAATGAGCATCAAGTCTCTCCAATTTATATCCATCAATGAGGGTGTGTGACGCATTTGTTGGGCTTGTGAGCCTACATTACAATTCAAGTCAACCTTGACAAATTGCACATGTGTGGAAAATAAAATCAAAATATAAGTTATGCTCATCCAAACAAGATGATCTTTAGATCGATCTTGCACCTCTCTGAAAGAGGAATCCAACAAAAATATCATCATCATCATATGAGCAATGCAACATGGAGTCTGGACCTAGTTGCCCAAAATTAACATTTTTGCCTCGGCTAGCAGCCTACATTTCATGTCCTCTTGTCTCTTTGATCTTCATAGTTTGGTAGTTGCTTGATGATAAGAACATAATAATAATGAAGTGAAAGAAGAAGCTAATAACAAATACATCGAGTTAAGTAAAAGAACTTCACAAATAGTTATCAAAGTAAAAGAAATCCTTTAGGCTTTAATCTAGTTGCCCCTAGATTTCTCAACATGGTATTAGAGCTAAGGTAACAACATCAAGATGAAAAGGCGTCTTGAAGAACATCATCCAATTGAAGAAGGATACACTAGGGCCGAACACGAGGAGATCATCAAGGAGAAATAAGAAGCATCAAGGACATCAAATCATCAAGGAATTCAAAAAGCATCAAGGAGGAGTACCCATCACATCAAAAGGACGCGTCATCACAACTCTTGGAAGAAGAAGAAGACCTCAAAGACCCTACCTCCATTCAAGAAGGACTTATCAAATATGAAGCATCTTGAAGTCTCCACATTCTACAAATTACCATCCAAAGGAAGCAAGAAAAGCATCTCATCATCAAAGGAATCAAGGAAACAAGGCAATATCCCTCTCTTGGAAAAGAAGCACTGTCATCTTTGAAGAAGGAAGAAATCATCAAGAAAGTATATCCAATTGTCAACATCATTGAGAAGGCATCAAGTTGAAGATATCATCATCAAAGAAGCATCTTCATTTGACAAGTATTTTGTATCTTTATGTCTCAATTTCGAACCAAATGACTTCATTCTGCAAGGAGAACAATAAATTGGTTAGGACCTCGAACTACCTTGCATGGAAGAAGAAAATTAATTTAAATCTCATGGAGAATGAAGTTATTGAATATGTAAAGGGCTACATTACCAAACCATCTCAAGAGCAAGCTCAAGCATTATCAAAATACATGAAAGGAGAAATAAGGGCTGCCTCGGGAATGACGTCTTCCTACTCAAAGAAGTTTCGGCCTACTTCAAAGGAATCCGTCTAGCCTCAAATGAGTCATTTCTGTCTTTTCTCATATTTTTCCACCACAAAATTCACGGCTATCAAATACATTGTTTCCCTCTTTGCCAGAACAATTAGAAAAGATAAAGATAGAATTACTAAGTAGGGTGGAATCTTTCGCAACAGATGATTTGATCCACAAATGATGATGATCCATTTGATCTCAACTCTTCTCTATTTATAGATTTTTCCATGGCCTCCAAAACGTGAGGGGTTGTGGGTGCAACCCACAATTTTGGGTTTTTTTTGCCCAACCAACCCAACTTTTGCCCAATATTGCCTCAACATAATATAAAATAAAAATAAAAATATTGGATTCTTACCCTTTTACCAAGACTATAGCACATGGGGTCGGATAGGCTATTTCATCCTCCATTAGTCCATCAATTTGGAAAGGACATTAAACCTCCTCTCAATTCGCTAGAAAATACACAATGTGGAGCAAAAAGCTCAAGTAAAGGTACTTTTTGTTCAACACAAAAATAGAAGATAATGTGGGTCACTAGATCCCTGATACAGGGAACACCCACAGTAGGCAAACTAGATATCACCAAACTCTATACTTGTACTTGCAAATCAAAACAATTACAGGAAAAGTTTTGGTGGAACAATCAGAATATCAGCAAGAAATCCTTCTCAGCATTGACAAAGTGCAGCTCCAGCTAAAGAAGCTGAACTCCAAAGTCTCCCTAATAACGAAGAAACTAAGTTCCAACTGACTTGATGCTCACTGATTCTGAAGAGAACGCAGAGACTCCTGAAACTGTACAGGTAGATTCCCCTTCTAGTTGGATGTTTAGATTATCAGTTTTTCTTCATATTTCACTCTCAGGATAGTTTTAGTTTTAATTTATGGTCCAACTCCAGACTTTATCATACTTTTAAATGTATATTATTGTGTTACTAATTTTGCACTGATATTATGGCTTAGTGTCACTTATCTATTTTACTTATCGGGTTTCCCTAGTGACAGAACAATTGCACAGGTTAAGGATTTTGTGCTTTTATTATAAAGTAATACAAATCTTTGCCTTACTTAATAAAGAAAAAGAAAAACACTCACTTTCACCAGCTATTATTCCAGTCAAACTTAGTAAAAAATTTGATGAGAACCTACAATAATCAAAATTCTGTCCATAATGAAACTCTGCCTCTAGGATTTCAGCCCTTTAAAATGATTTGAATTGTTAAACAAATAAAATATGAGTAAATAATGAATGAAAGGTTTACTCAGTGACACTAGTATTTCATAGATTACAGCATTGAGATCTTTAAAGAAACTTCTATCAAACTATATGCTTAAACATTAAAAAATCAAAATTTATTTAAATTAATACCAGTTTGATTGTTGTTCGTTTTTTGTATTTTTTATATTTATGTGGGAATCTCCTTATGCAGTCTGATATGTGCTCAAGGTTGCACATCTCAAGTCTTCACAAATGGCATAGGTACCAAAAAAAAATGGAACTTCAGAAATGCAATTTCCGTATGCATATCAGACCAGAGTTTAGACGAATCTAAGCTAGTGCACATGGACACACGAGTCACTACACAAACTGGTTATTTAAATGATGCAGAAATTAAAAAAAATCAAGAGACCCATGGATGCTAGCATGGAAATAAATGGAATGATATCTTAAATAATGTGAATTAGACCATGTGGCCAAAACACCAAACTTCTGGTCAGTGGTGACCAACTTACCAAAAGTCAATAAAGCTGTATCATTAGCAGTGAGCACTAATGCCCAGATGTTCCGTTGAAGAGAAGACACAATAGATGACCCAGACAACCCATTAAGGCAAACCGTACTCCACATGACCTCTTCCCCGCTGTAAGCAATATCCATAACCAACCGCATTCCCAGACTTCTCATTTTAAGATGATAACAGAGAATTATTCCCTTAACAATATTTTTAGATAACATCCTTACAATGCCTTCTATCACTCTGCAACTCTTTTCCAGAGAACAAGAGCATCTACCAGCTGTGGAAATTTCAATAGAAATGTGGATTCCATATATTCTGTAAAATTGGCTAGATGAGCTTAAAAACCAAAAACCCAGATCTTGCTCAACAAATTTGACAATTATTTATTACACTTCTAATATTCTCTGTCAACTTCTAATATTCTCTGTCAACTGGGCTTATATAGTATTCTCTGTAAACTGGGTTTATTTTATTTTAGGTGATTGGGATGAATAATTTGTATCTTCCCCATTCAGATTCAGATTCATTTCCTATATTACGCTTGTATCAAATATACCGTTGTAATAGCTTTAAACTTTGTTGTTATAAGACTATGAACCTTGAAAAATATTTATTTTACCTGGGCCGGAGGGTGAGGTGCTTTGTTACATTAAAAAAAAATTAACAAAATAAATAAATAAAAACTTCTCTGCTAATGAGATTTTTCATGTCATTTATCTGAAGCAGGATTCAAAATAAGTACATTGCAGAAGACATGCATGCATTTCTAAACGACTCAACAAGCCAAGCTTGGATATATTTTATCTCTTTTGAAAGTCATAGATCACTGTAGATTGGCATAAAAGTCAGGCTGTGTTATTTATTAAATTGCTACGGTTTACTAGGTTAAGCATAGATATCTTCAATCCGATCTCTTCGTTGGCTGCCTACTTGGCAATGGAGATTGCTTGTTTGCAGGCCTCTGAGCATGCCTTCAAATCAAACTCAGAAGCGTACCAGTCAGGAGTCTCAGTGAACGTTGATCTTGTCTTTAAAAGACAAGAGGTTCCAAGTCGAAAGCAAAGGGCAGCTTCTCGCTCGGCCATAAATTAATTAGACAAACTGCAGAAAACCCAAAAATAAAAGTATAAGCAAAATTATCCAACCTCATCCTTCAACTGCACGTATCTATTTATGGGCAACTTCTCATCATCAAGGATCTCTGTCTTCATCGGAGATGTCGGCCAAAACCCCTTCCCTCCATCAATTTCCTTCTTTGCGCACGAATCCCTTTTGGCAAACACTCGATGTGGAAAATACAACATATCTTTAGCGGGGGAATTTGGACTTAAATTGAGGAATAAGCAGGAGGAAAGGGATTTGAATCGAGGGCAAAGTATCGACATGTTCATGGTAGGGGTTTGGATCCTTGATCTCTCACGACATATGAATCTTTATCAAATATCAATCTGAGATTGAAGTCGGAAACTCTGATGTGTTCACTTTTACACGAAAACTTGTACCGTCTCTAGTATTGCTTGTGGAAGAAAAATTTAGATAAATGGCACTCGTAGGAGAGATTTTGTGGTTTGTTATTAGTCCCTTACTAAGTTTTTGAATTAATTCGCTTTCTTCTTTTTACAAATATGTCATTAATTTATGTTCTTCTCATTACATGAATAAATGTGGTTCATATATGTCAATAAGTGCTCTATTTGAACCGCAATTAAATAAGTCAATTAAAACTTGAATCAAAACTTATAAGGCCCTCTGAAGTGGAATGTTTGGGCAAAGGAAATGGAGGGAAAGAAAATTACTTAGATTCCACCTTCCATTAATGCTAGTAAGTGGTTGCCAAAACTTATAAGGCCCTCTGAAGTGGAATGTTTGGGCAAAGGAAATGGAGGGAAAGAAAATTACTTAGATTCCACTTTCCATTAATCCTAGTAAGTGGTTGCCAATAATATGCACAGTACATTTGAAAATATAAACATGGATTTAGAGATATAAATAACTTATTGTTAAAAAACCTATTTGTTGACATAGAGGACATGATGAGGCCCTATGAAGTGGAATGTATGGGCAAAGGAAATGGAGGGAAACCAAACTACTTGGATTTCCCTTCTCATTAATCCTAATACATGGTTGTCAATAAGGTGCATAGTAAATTTGAAAACATAAACATGTATTTAGAGATACAAAGAACTTATCGTTGAAAAATCCATTTCTCGATGTAGATGAGAAGATGAGAATATGATGACATCATTGATTCTTCATCATATGATTGAAATTCGTAATTAAAAAAAAAAAAAAATTGTGAAGGTTCAATAAGGGGGGGGCGCATATTTGTGTGTGTGTATTATTTCCCTTTTTTATATATTTAAAATTATTTTTCATAATTTTATAATCGTATTTATCCAGTTTTGATTGGTTAAATTCATTATGATGTGACTTTAATATTCTTATGGAGGTGAATTTATTTTCTAACTTTGTTGCAATTAAAAATTAAATAAAAATATTAAAAAATATTTTAGTGGTGTAGAAACTGCAAATCGTAACATGATGACAGGGTATTGTAGTCAATGCATCTTTTTGTCGTCTAGAGCGAAATCAGAGCATCGTGACAGTTTACTACAATTGATGTAGATGCATCATTTCCCTTTAGTGTGGTAACCTACATGCATCCTCCTACCATCCTCCTTTCCTTGTTGCCACCACATATAGGGGCTCTAGATGTTCTTTATGTTATTGGAGCTATATTTAGTGCTAATGAGAGATTCACCCTCACACACCAGAAACAAAGGTGTTGCTTTTATTACAATCCCAACGCTTGTTTCTTCACCGCCATCTTACACAAAATCCCTCCTTGTTCCTTATATAGTTCCATCCTCCTAGCCAACAACATCATAGCTAATTCTAATTTCACATCACCTAGGAAATCAAGTTATAATTCTTGATTGTGGTAGCAATTTCTTAAGGTAGTTGTTATGTGTGATACCCTCCTCCCACATTTACGCAAACTAACATGTACACAAGGGTAAACATGTGACGAAGATTACTATGATATGATTCAACTCCCTAAATGCAACTAAACGGAATCAATGAACAAACACTTCACAGACCTCCCTCAAGTGCCAAAGGACCCCCAAGAGTTAATCCACCATTCCAGGTGCCCATCCCCTGAGTTAACCTAGCATTTCAATGAATTAAACCCCCAGCCGCTCCCATAATAAGGCATGCATGTGATTGGAACCCTATGGTCGCTCCCACAATGCCTGCAAGGGAGAGACTGCAGTCTTTTTCATCCAGTTTTGTGCCAGAGACTATGAGATTTAAGCCACTTTTTCAGGGCTAGTCTCCAAACCACTACCCGGAACTTGATGAGACTTTCCAAGACAATAAATGACACCAAGACAAAGCCTCTAACACAAAACTTGATCAAGGAAATGACCTAACAAAGCATAACCATGACAGACATTTCATCGAACACATCATGAGCATGAAATCTACAGGTCATAAATACACATATGTGTTACACGTTATTTTGTCGCCATGACATTTGACTGTCCATATAGGTCTATCACTACCTATATTGTGCTACCTTATAAGTCAAAAACCCTAATGTTCCCAAACCAAGTATTGGAATTGGAGAAAAGCTCATTAAAACCCTTAAAAGTCTATCTTCGCACTTTTCCTAGCCTTTTCCTACAGGTTCGCAGATACTTGTTCTATAGTCTGCGGCAGCTCCCACACATTCTGCTTATAAAACCTACGGACCCCCGTAAAAAGTCAAATAAAGGAAAAAGTAGGTTCTAAAAGCCCAACTGGTCGAATATTCTCCCAACTGGAAGCTTCTAGAGGTGTGATCAGTTCGAGCTTTATCCCTCCACTCATGGAGCTCTATCCCTCCACTCATGGAGCTTATCCCTTGGTCTATGGAGCTCAAATCCCTTCATGAGAGGAATTTACGCAGCCTTGACTGCATTTACCCACAATTACGCATATAAAAATGCATGTCTCATTTATGCCCAGGAATTTCCATTTCCCAACCATATAATATAAACCAAATTCTTTGTCCACTTAAATGTTTATGATTTTGATTTAAAAAAAAACATGCCAACAAAATATATTTGGGCCCCACGTTTATCACCTATGCATCTTATACCAACGATCTATCCACGCCCATCCATCTAACGGTAGTCGCACATCTTTGAGTACGATATTCCACCACATTATATCTCACGAAATGAATGGCTTTCATCGCTCAATTAAATGTTACGTGCCACTTACTTATTGGATCGCATCATTTTAACAATTACCACTTACCATTTTAATTCCATGCGAAAACCACTTACCAGCCTTCAAAGACCATTCCATCATTCGGTTGACACGTGGCATAATCTCAATCGACCCTTTTCAGGACATTGTCATTCATAGAAGCACCGCTCTTGCCTGATCCTATCCCCATATTTTACTAATGCAGTAAAACCCGAAATGGGTAGTAGAATACATCAAGCCCAAATGTGACATCAAACTGCGGATTTGCAGTAACCACCATATCAGAGAAAAAGGGCTTCAAATTGAGCTGAAACGATCATATCAACAGAATCCTTCAAGGATCCTATTCTCGCACAAGGATCTAAGAAAAGGTTGTGTGATTCCTTAGTCTTGGTCACTCAATTGCATTAAATAAATATTAGGAATTCGTTTTTACCGAGTCCACTACGTTCATCCTCGGTTCACACACAAATCATAAGTTACGCTATTCTACACGATCTTCAAGTTTAACCATAAAATACACTCATATATATACTGCAACATGAACAAAGTTCTCGGCATTTTATGTTATTTATACTCTGACCTCATTCTGTTCTTTTTGCCTCTACGCAGTGCGAATTGGACATCAAATGAAAGGCCAAGTTGTTTTTTTAGTGGCATCGATCCATTCTGTGATCGATGCTCAATCTTTGAGATACGCAATCCACACAGAATTTAAATTATAAATTGAATGCTCGACCTCTTAAGAACACGTAGTCTCATGAATTCATAAATCCTGTAGCTCAGATATACAATGACGGAATTTCCTTTGATTCAGCCCAATTTCACCTGCACACATATGTACTGTGCCAAACTCTGATTCATCACCTGAAATTATGAATTGAAGTTCTCAATGCATATTTAATACTCAGAAATCAAGTGTCTATATATATAACCCAATATTTACACAGGTTCTTCTTTCTGGCCTGATTTTCTAATCATTGACCTATTCACCTATTCTCTAGCCCGCAGGCTTCACAATCCAAACTTTTCCTACCTATCTAAATCCTTAATCTCCCCCTTTTTCTTTAATGCCTCGAGGCTTATCATTTTATACAAAAGATTATGTAACCAATTTTGGTTCAAATCCTCCATCTTCTCAGCAAAACCCTGAATATCCTCTAAGTCCTCATTTGACTCAACTAATCCCTAAGGATCCTCTCTCATCCACAAAATCATGAAACCAATTCTAATTTAGGATTTACAATTAATTCTCAAATCTCTCATTACAATTGCCCCACCAATTAAATCCTATTCTAAAATATCTCTCATTAAAATCACTCAAACTCTAAACAAATTAATTTATCTTTTGTTACATAGGAATCCAACTTCTTAGAAAATACAAGTCCCCTTATATCTACTAGAATATAATTAATTTATGAGCCGGATGCTCCTGCATCAGACTCCCAAAGTATAAAATAATCATGATCTCCTAATCATGTGCTTCCAACCTTTGTCCTCCTAGATCCCATACTTTATTCTCTAGTCTGTCTTCGGCTATTATTTGTTGTTGTTCTCCAGGTCCCCATACCTTATGTTGCAATTTTCCACTAGCTATGCTTTCACATCTTGTCATTGTCTTTTCCTTGCTATTATTTCTTTGCTTTCTTGTTGTTGTCTTCTTCTGAGACACCTTCATCATCAACCTTCTTATGCTTTCAATCTCTATGTCTAGGTTATCTTATGTCTGGTAACCACTCTGCCATTTGTTGTTGCCCTTTGTCCAGTCATCTTCAATTTCTATTTTTTTACTTTGGATTACTCCATTTACTGTTGCAAATGTTGTTCTTCTGAACATTACTTCAAATATTGTTGTAGATATTGCTCCAAATACTCTTGTAGATATTGCTGCCTCCCAAACTTCCTGAATATCTCTTAAGATATCTCCCTCTGCAACATCCCTCTTATGTTTACTACCTGCAAATTTACTTTCAAAAAGTAAATTATCCTCTGATTCCTTAACTGTAGCAATATACTCCTTCATTGTTCTTTCTATACTAGCAAGCATAAAATATTTTGGCAAACTAGTATCTGTTTTTGCCTCTTCCACAACTTCAGACATTTCCACTTTATTATCTACAATTCCTTTCTCTTGTTCAAATGTTTCCAGTAAGCATTTCAGCCATTCCCTTTGTACTTCTTTCATCTCAAACATATCACCAATATGTTGTAATTCAGTTTCAGCACATCCTTCTTCTTCTTCCTTGACAACCTTCAGTGATTGTCCTTCACCTCCTTGATTGATTCTGACAGTCAACTCTGCTTCTTCAAACTCTGTATCTTCATGCTTTACATCTTCCTCATCATTATGTCTTACCTGGTTCTTCAATTTTAAAATTGACTCTCCTTCCACTTGAGACATGTCTGCCTTATCTAGAATTTCTCCTGAAACACCTATACAATCTTCACAAATTTCCTCTTCTTTGTCACAAGTCCAATCATTTTGTGACACTTTTTCTTCATCCTTTATCAGAATAGAATTCTGATTCTCCACCACTGTGACAGTTCTAAGGGTATGTCCTATGGTCTTCTCTTGGCTAATCAGATAAGCCAACTCCTCCTTGTCATCAACAATAACAAGTCCCTTCATACGAGACATGATTGTCTCACCTTCCTTGTAGATTCTCTCCTTATTAAGTAAGGAATCTATGGGTTGCTTCTGCTGCAACAATTCAACTTGATCTTCATCAGAAAGACACTCTTCAACATAACTTGTTTGACAATTCTCAACTTCATTCAAGACAACTCCAAGAGATGGATTGTCTTCTTCAACATTTGTAAACACAGTCAATTTATCAATTTCAAAATCAAAATACCTAGTGGTCTCCAGTCACCAAATATTTTTCTTTCATTTCTAAGTCTCTTTCAGGACTTAGAAAATCTTTACAGCTTCCAAGGTTATCTCCATTGTGCCAATCACATGATAGAATGATGATCTTTCACTATGTTTTCAGCTAACATAGTTTCCTTTTCATTAGATTCTCTGACATTTTCCATTTGTTGTCCTCCTTTACATGCATAATTAATACATGAATTATCAGTATTAAAAATACAAGGTTTCAATGCCTCTTCCTCCTCTGGAAACGTCTCAGTATGCTGCTTTGAGTTTTTATTTAACTCCTTTGTCAGCACATCAGTATGTTGATTTAAATTTTCCATGAGACTGTCAGCTAGTCTCTCCTTCATATCATCTGTTTCAAGGATGTCTCCCTGCTCTGGTTCACAATAATGAACTCCTTTAATTTGCTGGAGTCTTACTACCATTCTTGCATTCTTACTCTCTATTTCCTTACTGTCATTCATGACAATTTATTTGTCTTTCTCTTTCAGCAATTCATCCTGAATATAGATCCTCTGCTTTTCCAACTCTCTTATTTGAGGATCTAACTTTCTATATAACTCGACAATTTCAATTGGGGTAGAATTTGGAAACTTTACACAGTTTTTCACACCTTCACTTGTTGTTGAACAATCATCAAATGGTCCTTCTTCCTCTGCTAAATCATCTTTAACGTTCTGTTGTATATTTCCATAAGACCCCTCTGTCTCCTTTTGTTTCTGAGATCTTACTATCTCAGTACTAATCTGAACAGATTTTAGGTTCAACTCCTTCTCCTTAACAAACTTCAAAGTTTGTTCATCATCCTGTGATGTACGTGCAATCATACATAAATAGTTAGTTTTAAAAACACAAGACCTTTCAGTCCCGTTTACTTCCTCAAACACCAGTCTTTCACAATATGCTTTCTGGTTTCCAGTAGATCCTATTTTATATGACTCAATTTCTTTAAGTCTTTCCTTTTCCAACAAAGAAATATGTATCTGTTCAAGTTCTCTGAACTTTTTCATCAGCTTAGCATTCCATTTATTTTGCAATAGGTTCCATCTAACCCATTTCCTTATTCTCCATCCAAGCTTTCGACATTCATTCTCTTGTAGCCATCCCTGTAGTACCTCCAGTTGTACTTTCAATACTGCAATAACTCTCTCTCGATCCTCACCACTTATTCTATCTTTGTGGCATTATTTACAATCTCTTCTCTGGTCCTCCATGGTCATCTTTCTCATGAGCTCATCCATGCTCGATTGGTGATCTGCAACATAGCCTTCTATTGTAGCAATCTCCTTTTGCTACTCAATATCCTATCAAGCTTCCTTTTTGAGCTTGACCTCTTCCTAGGTATTCTTTTGGCTCACTCTCTTGAACCTGCTGTTCCTTTGGTTGCTGCAAATTCTTTCAATATTCTGGTACACTCTATTTCTAAGTATAGGCTGTCTGTCAGATTCAAATATGGTCTCCATTTCCTTTCTAACATCACCATTGTACCTGCATACACATATTTCAAAACATAGCTTTGTAAATCTTCAAAGCACATTTGATTTTTAACTCATATTCTACAGATCTAAATTTCCTCATAGTTTTAGGCTACCAAGCTTCCACTGCATACCTTTTCCAATCTACAATTGTTGCCAATCAGATTTAAAATATGATCCTGTAACTTCTTTTTCAATCTTTGCTACAGCATTCTAAAGAACTTTAATTATATTTCACTCAAAATAAATCATTAACTAATCATACCCCTTTCCAATACATGCAGAATCCACTTCTGCTTTGATAGCACTTGACGCAGCCTTGACTGCATTTACCCACAATTACGCATATAAAAATGTGTGTCTCATTTATGCCCAAGAATTTCCATTTCCCAACCATATAATATAAACCAAATTCTTTATCCACTTAAATGTTTATGATTTTGATTTAAAACAAAACATGCCGAAAAAATATATTTGAGCCCCACGTTTATCACCTATGCATCTTATATCAATGATCTATCCACGCCCATCCATCTGACGGCAGTCACACACCTTTGAGTATGATATTCCACCACATTATAACTCGTGAAATGAATGTTTTTCATACCTCAATTAAATGTTACGTGCCACTTACTTATTGGATCGCATCATTTTAACAATTACCACTTACCATTTTAATTCCATGCGAAAACCACTTACCACCCTTCAAAGACCACTCTGTCATTCAGTTGACACATGGCTTAATCTCAATCAACCCTTTTCAAGACATTGTCATTCGTAGAAGCGTCGCTCTTGCCTGATCATATCCCCATCTTTCACTAATGCAGTAAAACCCGAAATGGGTAGTAGCAAAACACCGATACATCAAGCCCAAATGTGACATCAAACTGCGGATTTACAATAACCACCATATCAAAGAAAAAGGGCTTCAAACTAAGCAGAAATGATCAGATCAATAGAATTTGATTCTCGCACAGGCATCCAAGAAAAGGTTGTGTGATTCCTTAGTCTTGGCTGCTCAATTTCATTGAATAAATATTAGGAATTCGTTTTTACCGAGTCCACTACGTTCATCCTCGATTCACACACAAATCATAAGTTACGCTATTCTACACGATCTCAATATTAACCATAAAATACACTCATATATAGACTATGATAGAAACAAAATTCTTGGCATTTTATGTTATTTATCCTCTGACCTCATTCTGTTCTTTTTGCCTCTATGCAGTGCAAATTGGACTTCAAATGAAAGGCCAAGTTGTTTGTTTAGTGGCATCGATCCATTCTATGATCGATGCTCAATCTTTGAGATACGCAATCCACACAAAATTTAAATTATAAATTGAATGTTCGACCTCTTAAGAACACGCAGTCTCATGAATTCATAAATCCTGTAGCTCAGATATACAATGACGGAATTTCCTTTAATTATGTCCAATTTCACCTGCACACATATGTACAGTGCCAAACTCTGATTCATCACCATAAATTATGAATTGAAGTTCTGAATGCATATTTAATACTTAGAAATCAAGTCTCTCTATATATAACCCAATATTTACACAGGTTATTCTTTCTGGCCTGATTTTCTAATTAGTGGCCTATTCACCTATTCTTTGGCCCATAGGCTTCACAATCCAAACTTTTCCTACCTATCTAAATCCTTAATTATTGGAGAGGTAAATCCCCTCTATGGACAGAGGCGATCCCACTAGCCTAAGAGTGGGTCTAGCAACAAACAAAACACGCTACGATATTGACTCTTAGTTACAAAAGACAAAGCTACGATGGATAGCCTACCTCAAGTCCTATGCTGCTGTTGTCGAAGGAGAAGTGTTGCTTTCGTTCCTAGCTTGACATATCACAATCCTTTCGCTCACCGCGTCCGGAC
The DNA here is from genome assembly GCA_034641835.2 of Pinus albicaulis. Lineage (NCBI taxonomy): Eukaryota > Viridiplantae > Streptophyta > Pinopsida > Pinales > Pinaceae > Pinus > Pinus albicaulis. Next base: position 422,332,928 of record CM076572.1, read on the forward strand.
ACCTGTACATATGCATAGAAAAATGACAACATACATCGTAATAATTCAAACATGTAACTATCAATCAGTCGGAAAAGATCGAATCAAATTGCATTACACAAATAAGCAATACAACGATAGAACCAATAACGTATTCGAGCATATATTAAAATACGAAAGAAAGATTACAACTGAGTTTCGACGTCGCGTTCTTCCTTCGGCAGGGCTTCCAGCGGAGCGTGTCTCACAAAGCTTGTCTGGAATTTAGACAAGGCTCTCTCTCTTACGGGGTTCTCCTTAGCTCTGCTCTCAATAATTGCTCAGCTATATTTTTCTTCCCAAATGTTCAGCTAATTTTCAAATAGAGAGGGTAGGCTTTTATAGAGGGATAAGGAGAGGTTAGGATCCCTATAATCATGGGGGAGAGTCCTATCTCTTAGGAAGGTTCCATGAGAGGTGGAAAACCACTTTTTAAACAAGGAGATCCGAAGCCAAACAACCCAACCTCCTTTTAATGATTCATTATGAAGTTGTTAGAATCAAACTTCCGCCTTTTGTTTTTAAAAAACATTCCCAAATAGGCTTGGCGTGGGCAATACACAGGGACAGAGCGCTAGGTGGCGTGACCTTAGTGTAAATTTCCCAGGTCGGCACGAGTGCTGAACTGGATGCTCACGCCAATGCCCAAACATATGTTTTTAGTGATCTTCTGAGGAAATGTTCTCCAGGAAAATTCTTTCCCTTATGCAGAAGGATGCCATCAAGGTGTTTTCAGGACATTTTACTGTTCATAGGTCATGGGAATAGTCCTCCAATGTACGGGACGAGGGATTGCAGGGACGGTGACAAAATTTTGTGTAACAGATGCCCCCTAAAGCATGAGGTCCAAGAGAGAGGGAGGGGTGAAATTCTTTATGAGAACTCGTTCAACTGAAAACATTACCATTGGAAGACCTGCGAGTACAAATACAACTAATATCTCTGATACATGATATGCGGTATGGGTGCAGCCATCCATAGTAAAGTGTACAAAAATCGAGATCCAAGGTATGGACGCAACCATCCAGCAAAATAGGGATTAACAAGTAGACTCAGGTATGGTCACAACCATCCAATCAAAAGAGTCATGTAATAGGTCATAATAATCCACAAAGAACCTGCAGCTTGGATTTCACCAGACAAAATATAGGGTCTTGCGCTCTATCTTGACCCGAACAAAGTACAAGTTCGAGCATGCGAATATGTGAGCTGAAGTCGAACATGCAAGAAAATCGTCTGATTACCAGCCAATGATGAGAACCATTAACAAACGCGAGAGAAACCACCAATAATGACAATGGATCTCAAGGTACAAGAGGTACAATCCACGGAATGTGAACAGTGATATGGCGTTGAACACCCGCAGAATCATCTGATCGAAGGCCAATAATGAAAACCTTGCGTCGAATGCGAAGAACCTGCCATTAAGGCATGCAGGCTCCAAGGTACCTGAAGGGAGTCTCTAGATCAACTTCTTGGATAATGAGTTGGAGTCGGCAGGAAGGGACCTTGATTGAAGGTGGGCCATAATGTTTCACACATCATCGACGCGAGATGGAGGAACTGTAGAGGCAAACTTCTCTTGAACATATTGGCGGCACGACACTGGATTTGGCAGTATTTGACATCAAGAGATTTGAGGTCATGGTGATGTGGCAAAGAGAAGATGAGCAGTCAAAAGAGATTATCCAAACCCATGGAAGCAAGTGGATAACAAGATGAGATGTCCCCAACTCGACACGAATGCAGACAAGTACCATGTTCAAGAGCGACGTATTGCCAACACGACTACAATTTGGTTCCATTTTCCTCCACCATTTCTGGCGAGTACCCCAATTATTTTTGAAAACAAGCTTGAAGGGGATAACATGTGCTTGCGATGTAAGTTTGTCCTTCAGACAAATCCAACCTAGTACATTTTACGAGCCCCGGGAAGGAGAAACTCAAGAAACGTCATTGCGACGGAGTCTGATTTCATCAGTTTTTAACGAGTCTAACAAAGGAAGAACTTGGCATCTTTTCATATTTAGAGAGTTTGAAAAGAAGGCGGAAAAGAAAACTCCAACAGTCCCTTTTCGTAGGTAGTCTCACAAAACTGAAAAGGTAGAAAACAAAGTCTGAAAGAACCTCCTAGTCGCGATAGGCTAGGGTATTCCTTTTTTGTAAATAATATATCCCAGCTCGAAAAAGGGGTAAACGTATACTGGGTAGATTTCACTTCGCAGCCATTTAACGAGTTCGAAACAACAAGAGTCTCAGCAATCTTTTTAGTTTTACAGAGTTAGAAAAGAGCTGAAAGTTGACTCCTCCTGGAGGAACGAGTGGTATAAAGGGTAGCAACTGGTTCTGGTGATGGCGGAACTGTTTAGAACAAGATAAAGGTCAAGAGGCTGGCTAACAAGACCACTCATTGCAGCGGTTCCTCAGGAATGGGTGAAACAACCAAGTGAAGGCATATGATCGGCCAAGTAGATGGTAACGATGGAATGAGAAAACCAAGGCTCATCAGGAAAAACAGGCTAATAAAATGGAAATCAAAAGAGGTAAAATAGGAATGGTTTCATTTTTACACAAGCTTGAAATCAAGAAACTCTGCTTGAAGTTGGTTTCATTTTTACACAGGCTTGAAACAAAGATAAACTATGCTTGAAACCGATTTCATTTTTACACAATCTTGAAATGGAAACAAGCTATGCTTGAAAAAAGTAATCATGCCCCCAGCATGGTGACTCAATTCGAGGTACATGCCCCCCAAGCTTCAATCCATGTGAATAGCAGATGGAGTGAAGGTTCAAATCAAGAGAAAGACTTGACTGGGATTTTACGAGATCTGATCAAAGACTCGAATTGAACAGGAACGTGTTTCATTGTTTTAACGAGGTTGACACATTAAAAGAACTATCCTCATGACATCTTGTTTCATTTTTTAGGGAGCTTGACACAATGAAACGAATTGTGCTCCAACAACCTTGTTTCATTTTTAAAGGAGCTTGACACAAAAAATGAACTTTGCTCCGACCACAACTCATCATGATGAATAAGAAGTCATGGTTTCCAAGAGTTTCACATCGGATGAGAGAACAACATCTTGGAAGTCAGGACCCAATGCCCCCAACACATGATGCACAATGGCACTATCACTGATCGCGGGCACGGGATATGTAGCCACATAATTAACCTGCGGTGGGGAGTATACAATTAGCAGATAAAGACCCGGAGGGGACGATGGTGGACCAGATGTCATGCCAGGACCAAAGATTGAAAGCTGATCAATGGTCACGATCTGACCTTTGTGTGGAAAGTAAATCACACGAAAGAGGGAGGAGACAATTTCCCCCATGACATAAGTATAGTTGCGCCCTAAGAGAAAATTAAAATCCAAGGGGCCTAGAACAACCATCACGTCTAGATGGACGGTTTTCCCTCCCAAAGTAACAGGCAACTTCAGAAGGATCCCTAACGGTTGACTGGCTCCTATATTAAAAGCTAATAGATTCTGGGTAACAGGCATAAGCGGTGGAGAACCAAAAGCTTGCCAAGTAGTTGAAGACATAATACTAACAGATGCGCCTTCATCTATAATAGTGTTGGGACGACCAAATCAAAGGTTTGTACCATGATCTCAAAAGGCACATAAGATGGAAGGCGGTATCCAGAAAATCAACTCCAATCAAAGGAAGCGACCAAACTACTTGGAGGGGATACCATTGAGCTGAGATGGTTGTCCCCCGGTGTTACTGGAGCAAGACAAGCATCCTCCGAGACGTCCATCATGGGAGTAGGAGGAGCAGTTTCTTGGACTACAGGGACGGAAGAATCTTTCTCCAAGTCCGAAGAATCTGAAGAAACAAGAAGAACATGAGGGGGATGAGACCCACTCTTGACGAAAAAGACCCGATGCACCATAGATGGGGTCAGATCGACTGATTCCTTGGCCAATGGTTGGTCAGGAATGGATTCATGAATTTGAATTTATGGGGGAGCGAGATCGAGCAAGGATGACACTTGACCAATCGTGGAATAAACTAGCGGAGGACTCGAAGAAAGCTTCTGATAACCAGCTAGAAGGCAGGGTGCAGAAACACTGGAGTTGTCCAACACTCTCTTGGCTTCATCCATATACGAACAAAGGTGAATGGGGTGATGCCCTTCACAGAAATTACAGGGATTGGTAATCTTTCTCTGTTTTTTATGAGCCTTATAAGGGCTAGTCAAAGATGTGCCAATAATATGGCTTCCAGAAGCTAAAGGCAACGACAGGCGATCGTCGGACCATGCTTCATGTACCTTGGGAATACCAAGGCAGTTTCGAAGAAAATGGTTTCCTTTGCAGAGCATGCAAGGGAATTTGACTTTCCGTGGAAGCGTGGATGGTTTCGCAAGGGGTTTCTTAAGTGCAGTAGCTGCAGTCTTAGCCTCTCTCTTATCTGACTTCTTCTTCTTGGTCTTCTTATTCTTCTTCTTAGCCACCTAGTTACTGGAATCCAGACTTTCACCAGGCGAAGTAGAAGAGGAAGACGAAGAAACATGAGAAGAAGGGTAGAGGTCCACCTTAGAAGCAACATGATGTTGTTCTGGTGGAGGAGATGGTTGTACGATGGACGGAACACTCGGGACCACTGAGGCGAGAATAACCAAACAGGCAACCCAACAGTTAACCTAGGCAGGGATAACGTTGCCATATAAGGAGCACCAACATTCCCAAAGGCAGGAAAAGGACCAGGATTCCCTTCGGAAGGGATTTCTGGGTTAGTGAACTCTGAAAACGTTGCCATTATAAACAACACCCTAAGGAAACTAACTTTAAACGAGAATATTTCGAGGATAGTTAATTTTTAAGACATTGAAACAAAACTCTATCGTTTCATATTTTAAGAGTCGAGAAACAGGCAAAAGGTGACTCTATCACTTTTAGGTTGGAAACGAGCATGAAAGGGCAAGTGCTCGATGATCTTTTCAAATTTATGTAGTTAGTAAAGATTGAAAATGACTGCTAAGGTAGTCTAGGTAAAAGGGTGTACCAAGTTCCCATGAACTTCCATATACGCCTTGGTTATAAAATGAAAGAGAAATCAACCAAGGATTTGATGTACGTGCAGGTAGTCTCCCTGAATGTTGTGTTTGGTGTATCATGGTTACAAGGCGGCAGACTCAGATTCCAACAGATAAAAGGATTGCAATCTAGGGGGGTCTCCCTTTATATAATCGATGGTACAGGAGCACAAGTCCGTACTAGCGCTGTCTGAAGCCAGATGGCAAGCAACAACTGCTAAGTTTAAAGACGCTGGAACACGTCTCTAACTTAGACCACTAAATATCCTGTTAGGTTTCAATGTTGCCTTAGGTTAATTCAGTAAATTTTAAAGTTGATCTTCAATTTACGTTTCAATTCCAAGGCCCTATCGAATGTTGAATCTCACGAATCCCTAAATGCAATCTACATGCCATAAAAAACCATGTCATTCAATGAAAGGCTATCTATGAGAGAGTTAAGAGCTTCCAAGTGATAGCAATAATATGAACATACGAAAACTTCCAATACTGAATCTGATGCAAGCTAATGAAACTGAAAAGCTCTTTCCTAGAATTATATAATGCTAGAAATGCGAAAGATTTTCCAATTTTCACTATGCTAATCAAGAATGCAAAAGATTTTTATTTTTATTTTTTATTTTTTTATTTATTATTTATTTATTTATTTTTATTTTATTTTATTTTTATTATTATTATTTTTTTTTCGAGCAAGTGCACTAAACGATATGAAAAATAAATCAAAACACCAATTTGAGAATGGTGAAGCGAGAGCTGAAACAAAACAATTTCACTCAACTCAAAGCAAGCACAACAAGACTCAAACCAATGACGAAATCCCTCAAATCAAAGAAAAAATCTTTAAAGAGACCCAAACAAGCCGTGTAATCTAGGCCTAGAGTGACAAGAGTAAAACTGAATGAACGAAAAGGCAATCACTCAATTAACGCAATCACTCAAATGGATCTGAGAAGCTTAATGCAAAGAAGCAGAAATGAAGTTAACTGGGAAACCAAGGACCTGAAACTCCCACGGGAGGCTCAGCAGACTGAAGCACCTAGAAAACCTAGGGCTAAAAATCAAGATTGAAAGAAAAGGGCAAACAACCGAAGGACAAGGGATAATCTCAGTCAAAACAAACCCAAAGCATTCAAATAAAGCCAAGAAAATACCCAGAGACACCAAGATGGACCAAAAACTTCAAAAACAGGAAAAACCCTAGCACCTACAGGAATTGGCGCGACTGTCTGGCTGTAATCCGCACCAGACAGGGGATGGCGCGAGTGATAAACTGGCAACAAGCGCCAGCTGGCGCGATTGTCAGACTGGAACCCGCGCCAATCAAGCTAACCTTGGAAAGATGAAAATTTGGAAGAACAGAGGTCAAATTGATCCTCTGGGGCTGAACAGGGGCTTTAGACTTAGCAAAGATAATCAGAAAAGCAAGCTAAGCAAGCAAAGACCACGAAGATGACTTAAAGGACGAAAGACAAACTCACACTGATCCCCAGCGGAGTCGCCAATTTACTAGAGAGGTAAATCCCCTCTGCGGACAGAGGAGATCCCACTAGCCCAAGAGTGGGTCTAGCAACAAACAAAACACGCTACGATATCGACTCTTAGTTACAAAAGACAAAGCTACGATGGATAGCCTACCTCAAGTCCTATGCTGTTGTTGTCGAAGGAGAAGTGCTTCTTCCGTTCCTAGCTTGATAGATCACAATCCTTTCGCTCACCGCGTCCGGACACCTGTACATATGCAGAGAAAAACGACAACATACAACATAATAATTCAAACATGTAACTATCAATCAATCAGAAAAGATGAATCAAATTGCATTACACAAATAAGAAATACAACAATAGAACCAACAATGTAGTCAACCATATATTAAAATATGAAAGAAAGATTACAACGGAGTTCCGACGTCGCGTTCTTCCTTCGGCAGGGCTTCCAGCGGGGCATGTCTCACAAAGCTTGTCGGGAATTTAGACAAGGCTCTCTCTCTTATGGGGTTCTCCTTAGCTCTGCTCTCAATAGTCGCTCAGCTATAGTTTTCTTCCCAAATGTTCAGCTAGGTTGAAAATAGAGAGGGCAGGCTTTTATAGAGGGAGAAGGAGAGGTTAGGATCCCTATAATCATGGGGGAGAGTCCTATCTCTTAGGAAGGTTCCATGAGAGGTGGAAAAACACTTCCTAAACAGGGAGATCTGGAGCCAAACAACCCAACCTCTTTTTGATGATTCATTATGAAGTTGTTAGAATCAAACTTCCGCCTTTTATTTTTAAAAAACATTCCCAAATAGGCTTGGCGTGGGAAATACACAGGGACAGAGTGCCAGGTGGCGTGGGATTAGTGTAAATTTCCCAAGTCGGCGCGAGTGATGAACTGGCTGCTCGCGCCAATGTCCAAACATATGTTCTTAGTGATCTTCTAAGGAAATTTTCTCTATGATAATTCTTGCCCTTATGCAGAAGGATGCCATCAAGGTGTTTTCAGGACATTTTACTGTTCACGGGTCACGAGAATAGTCCTCCAATGTACGGGACGAGGGATTGCAGGGATGGTGACAAAATGCTATGTAACATTAATCTCCCCCTTTTTCTTTAATTCCTTGAGGCTTATCATTTTATACAAAAGATTATGTAACCAATTTTGGTTCAGATCCTCCATCTTCTCAACAAAATCCTGAATATCCTCTAAGTCCTCATTTGACTCAACTAATCTCTAAGGATCCTCTCTCATCCAAAAAATCATGAAACCAATTCTAATTTAGGATTTCCTATTAATTCTCAAATCTCTCATTCCCTATGGAATCTCAACTATCCTAATTCTCTCATGTTCTCCAACATTCGAGAACATTTACAATTACCTCACCAATTAAATCCTATTCTAAAATATCTCTCATTAAAATCAATCAAACTCTAAGAAAATTATTTTAATTTGTTACATATAAATCCAACTTCTTAGAAAATACAAGACCCCTTATATCTACTAGAATATAATGAATTTCTGAGCTGGATGCTCCTTCATCAAGAATCCATCCCCCCCTTCATGGAACTGAAACTACCTCCATTTCCCTATAAATTGAACTCAAGTTTCAGTCTCAAGGGTAGACTGTACAAAGATTGTAGATTCTACACACATGGTAAACATACATGTTAGTTGTTGAAGAAATTTTCAAGAGAGCATAATCTCTACACTAGTTGTTGTTGGCATGAGAATGATCACACCCTTATGTCCATAACTCAATGTTGGTTCAAAGAGAGGAAGGCTTTTCAAACTGAAAGAGGAACGATTGTTCAGGACCCCGGGAGAAACTTGTACAACATCAACGCATCGGGTTGTAAAGTTACTCTTTTCATTCAAGATAATACATATGGATCTCCTTTTCTCATTGAGTTGTTCTTGTGCTTATTTGAATAATTCAATACTTAGACTCCTTGATCACTAAGTTAGATTAACTGTTCTAAATTATTATATGTTGCAGGTGCTTTTAATTCTTTTTTCTATCTTTGATTGCAGGTTCTACTTACAGAAGAAACCTCTTTGGAGCGACTGGATAAAAGACTGCACCAAATGTTGGATTTCAAGGTAGGGGCATGTCCTCTTTCTTTCTTTATAATAATTCTGAATTGTAAATCATCTAGAGAGCGATTTACAAATGGATGTTTGTTTCTAGCTATTCGTAGAATATTAGGGAGATCGCTCTTGTCCACAAGAGGGATTAATCCGCATAACAAATTGGCGACTCCACCGGGAAATATAACTTAGTTTTCTGTCTTTATTTTAAGTTTGAATGGAGTTTTCTTATTTTGATTTGTCTGAGATTGGGTTGGGTAGATAAATTTTAAGAATCCCCGAAAATAAAAGCTGAATTTTTATTTTTTATGTACTTTTCCTTGCCTCCATAGTTTTCATTTGAAAATAGTGCGGCAGTCTCTGCAGCTTTTAGTTCAAAACAGTGTGGGACTGCTCTGTTTTCCGTGTCAAAGGAATTCGAGCAAACAATGAGAGGCTCGCTTGCATCGGTAACTGAAAACATGGGACTGGTTGCCACATAATTAACCAGTGGCAGGGTTGATACCACTTCCATATAAGGAAAATTAAGGGATGTCGAATTATTGGTATTTGAATCAAGACTAATGAATGAAAGCTGGTCAACAGTCACAATGTTTCCATTGTGAGGGAAATACATCACGCGAAAGAGTGTCGATACGACAGCTTTCATTGCATAGATATAATCTCGCCCAAGGAGCAAACTGAAATGCAAGGGGCGTCGGACTGCCATAAGATCAATACAAACAATTTTACCTTCCGAGGTAATAGGAAACTTAGGAAGGATCCCTAAAGGTTCACTAATGGTTATGTTAAAAGCTGACAGATTCTGTGTAATAGGCTCAAGCTAGGGGGAACCCAAAGCTTGCTAAGCAGTTGAGGATAAAATACTAACAGAAGCACCTTCATCTACATTCGTGTGACTTATCTTCTTACCATGAACCTTCACAATGATTTGGAAAGGGATGGAGGAAGGAAGTCGAGGTTCTATCAGTCTATTCCAATCAAAGGAAAAGACCTCGGTACTTGGAGGGGGTTTTGTAGGAACAGGTGAAATTCCCCCCGGCGTAGAATAATTTGGTGTAACAAGAAGAACCTCAGCGGTATGAATTTCACTCTCTATAGGGGGAGTGGGATCGGCCGGAGATGAAATCAAGTCGATCACTTGATCAAATAATGGATCATCAACTTGAGTGATATGAGTTTCACTCTCTAATGGAAGAGTGCGATTGACTGTACTTAGAATTAGATCAATCACTTTGTCAATTGACGGTAGGTTGGGAGAAATTTTACGGTAACTAGTTGGAAGTTGTTGCTGTGGAACGGTAAGGTTTTCCAACAATTTTGAGGCTTCTTCCATTTGAGGGAAAGTGTGAGTTTGATGACTCCCTTTGCATAACCTACAAGGAAACCTAGCTTTACCCTTTTTCCCAAGAACTTGACTATCACTGGTTGAGGGATATGCAGTAAGTTGATGGGATTTTTCTGACCATACTTCCAAGACCTTAGGAATATCACGAAAATTGATAAGGAAGTGGTCACCCTTACAAAGCTTGCAAGGGTATTTGGGTTTGTGATGCATGTTGGAGGTTTCCTCAACATTACGAACACTCACAACCATGGTTGGTTGGTTGACTTCTTTCTTATCTTGCTTCTTCTTCTTCTTAGCCACCTGGTTACTAGCATCAAGGCTTTTACCAAGTGAAGAAGAAGAAAGGGAGGAATACATGTTGGGTGAAGAAGGTAAAGGGTCAACATGAGGTTGGCGATGTTGAGATGGTGAACTCTGTTGAGGTGAAGCATCCGGTTGAGGTGGAACAATTTGATTTTTCGAGGCCAACGAAGTTGAAAATAACCATATCGGTAAACCTATGGTAAATCCAGGTAATGACAATGTAGCCATATAAGGAGGACCAACATTTCCAAAGCAAGGAAAAGTACTAGGATTCTCATTAAGAGGGGTTTCTTGGTTGGTAAATTCCAGAATTGTTGCCATTAGATTCAACTTCAATGAATTTGATTAACAATTCAAAAATATTAACAAATCAAATTCACTATTGACAGCTAAGGTCTCTAAAAAGTAAAAACAAACAAATGAACATGCGCTATCAAATCTATGAGTCAAACCACACACAAACAATATGTTTTCACAGTGAAATCACTAGTTGGTGATGAAATCCAACGTCGCAGAGATCAATGTGAAAAACTACCAGTAGGAACAGTTACCCTGACAACCTTCTTAATGAAACAGTCTAGTGCAAGTGACTTCAATATGCCATCTCGAAGTGAAGAATACCCTCCGGAAAGTCCAAGTGAGTCTAGTCAACGTCTGCTCCAGGTACAGTGGGACCTTCCCTCCACCGTCACCTTAGGAAAAAATCCTAAAGTTTATAGTCACTAAGGTCACCAACGGGAACAAATGTACCTAGGGGAACAATCTACGATCTGATATACACGCAAGGGCATAGTAACAAGCTCAATTCCCTTGAAGGCTCCTTGATATAATCCAAGGTTTACCAACAAGTGACCCTAGGCTCCTCGACAATGGTCTGTTTGAGGTTTATCATTTTTATTACGTGCACATCTGTTATCTTTTCCAATGAGATAGGTACGATTACCTCACTGGGTCCGACATGATCTCGTGCTTGACTCTTTTAAGAAGAGCTTCACATAGCACAATTGCAACTATTGGAATTTTTCCTTACCGCAAGATACTATTGTTTGTTTAGTTGCTTTGGAAATTTAATTACAACCTATTCCAAAGCACTAGCATAAGCTAGGTTGGTGAAAAGAGCCCTAGGAAATGTAAAAATTTATAGATCAATTTTACTAAGCGCTGTGTTATTTGGGCTATTATTACTCAAAGGGTAAATGGATATGAAACCAGTGGTGTTATGACCTGACCCAAAACTGAATGCAATCGAATATGATAATGTAATCTTTTCAATTCAATGAATCCTAACTAAAGTAAGGAGAGAGATTCCATTCACTTCCAAAAATGCAAAAATTGATAAATAAGAGAAAATATAACAAATTCTCTAATGCACTAATTTCATTAAGAAAAACTAATGCTAATCAATTCGAATTTTTTATTTTTATGTTTTTAAAACAAGCATAAAAACATGTAAATTCAAATCAAAGAAACTAATCTAAATCTATGATTGATTTTTCCAGAATGTAAACTATGCAGCTGTGATCTATGCACAATTCACTTGAAAACTATGCAAATGTAATATATGCACATTTTTCATTCATATTCTGAAAATGAGAATTCTAATTATGCAAATGTGATCTATGAAAGAGAATTCTCAGACACAAGATGTTTCTAATGTAATCTAAATAAACAATCAAGTGTAAGTAGAGAAAATTGGGTGAGAGTTCCAAAGGTCAAAAAACAAAAACACTCAAAGGCTATTAACACTCAGACACAATTTAGCCCCCCCCCACCCCCCCGGGCGAATGAGGGGGAATTTTTTTTTGCAAAAACAAAAGCAAAAAGATGCAAAATTGTTAAGAGATTGAGACAAACCTCCAAGTAAGGACCAAAGGAAATCAAATTAAGAATTTCCGAAAAAAGAAACTCAAAACACCCAATTAACTCAACAGAGACTAACGCAAAAGTTGTTGAAAATAAATTCACACATAACATTTGAAAGCTAAGATAAACTGGGGAAAACACAAAGAATCATGTGATTTGGTTCCTAAAAAAGGAATTCTAATTTTTTCAAAAATTTTCCAAGGGTCCGCAGTTTCTAATGGAGAACAGAGCGGTACCGCACTGTTTCGAACTAAAAGCTGCAGAGACTGTCGCACTATTTTCAAATGAAAACTGTGGAGGCTAGGAAAAGTATAGAAAAAAATAAATATTCAACTTTTCTTTTCAAATATTCTTAAAATTTATCTACCCAACCCAATATCAGACAAATAAAAATCAGAAAAAATCCAAAATTCAAACTGAAAATAAAGAGAGAAAACTAAGTTCTATTCCCTAGTGGAGTCGCCAATTTGTGTTCCTTCCAGAGAACTGTTCTTCCTTCTGATGAAGACCTCTTAGAAGCCATGATCGAGGTGTTTCCCTTGACATGTGTTCCTTACAGTTGGAAGCCATGATCAATGACCCATGAGGATGGTTATTTTTACTATGTCAACCTCGTTAAAAAATGAAACAGAGCCTCATGAGGATGGTTCTTTTCTTGTGTCAACCTCGTTAAAAAATGAATCAGGCAATGATGATAGTTCCTTTTACCATGTCAACCTCGTTAAAAAATGAATGAGTTCATCATGAGGAGAGTTCCTATTACTGTTTCATCCTCGTTAAAAAAATGAGACATGTCTTTGAGAAGAGTTATTTTTCTGTGTTAACCTCATTAAAAAATGAAACAGGCCCTTATGAGGAGAGTTACTTTTAATGTGTCAACCTCGTTAAAAAATGAATCAGTTCATTATGAAGAGAGTTCTTGTTATTGTGTCAACCTCATTAAAAAATGAAACAGGTTACCTTGAGCATAGTTCCTTTTCTTGTGTCAAGCTCGTTAAAAAATGAAACAGGTTCCCACGAGGATAGTTCTTTTTACCGTGTCAGCCTCGTTAAAAAATGAAACAGGTTTCCATGAGGATAGTTATTTTACTGTGTCAACCTTTTTAAAAAATGAAACAAATCCTTATGAGGATAGTTCTTTTCTTGTGCCAACCTCATTAAAAAATGAAACAAGTCACCTTGAGGATAGTTCCTTTTACTGTGTCAACCTCGTCAAAAAATGAATCAGGCAATGAGCATAGTTCTTCTCCTGTGTCAAGCTCATTAAAAAATGAAACAAATCCTCTCCTAATTGAGTCGAGTCTTTGATTAGATCTCATAAGTGTCAAGTCGAGTCTTTCATCTGATCTCATAAATAAACCCTCATTCCATCCACCTATTAGTAACCAATAGTCCACTTAGGTGAATGAAATGAAGCTTGAGGGGCATATGCTCTTGCAGGTTACGCTTGGGGGACATTGAAACTTATCTCAAGCATGATTTTTTCCTTTGTTTCAAGCTTGTGTAAAAATGAAACAAACCACTCACATGCACAGTTTTCCTAAGTTTCAAGCTTGTGTAAAATGAAACCACTCTCAAGCATAAGTTTTCCTATGTTTCAAGCTTGTATAAAAATGAAACCTATCTTGAGTCCATTTCGGTTATTATATTCAAGGCTCATTAAACTCATGAAAATTCCAAGATTATTTTTCCATCTTTCATTCTTGTAAAACACATGAAAATGTTGAGTTCTTTCCGTCTTTCCCTGCTCGTAAAAATTAAATTGAAATTCAGCCAACTGAGTATACTTTTATCACTTTTTTGGACTCTATAAAATTATGAAAAAGAAAAACCCTGGAGTTCTCTTTTAAGCCAATTGCAGGCTCTCTAAATATGAAAATATCGTCGAGTACTTGACTATTCAAACTCGTTAAAGGAAATGAACAGTCGTCCCTTCAGTATAATTTTACCCCTTTTCCAGACTGGAATGGACTAATTACGAAAAAAGGTATACGTTGACTAATCATGGTCAATAGATTTCTCTCCTGCATTAGTTTATCCTTTTTCGGGCCTAAGAGACTAAATTTACAAAAAAGTACAACCACGTAGTTTACTTATGTTTTTCTTCTGACTCCCTAGAACTGAAAAACGTCGAGTTTCTCCTATACTGGACTCGTTAAAATTTAATAGTAAAGGATTTGTCGATTACAATAGGACCAAACCACTCCTTCTTAGGGTTCGATTTTAATACTAAGATGGACTCATCCGAAATATGAGCTTACACAAACAAGCAAATGTTATCCTCCTGAAGCTTGTCAAAAATAAAGAGGTACTTTCTAGTAATGGTGGGGGGGAAAGAGAGAAAAATAATCCAGTTGTCATCCTTGTTTAGAAAGCAACATACCACTCTTGAACACGACGCTTTGTCACACTTGAGCCTGGGTTGGGAAATCCTTTGTCTAACAGTTAATCAAACCACATTGAAAGTCTTCAGTCGGTTTATGGGTATTAGCTTTAGGTCAAATGCTTCCAAGCCATTTGTAGTGTCTTTATGTGTTCAAGAGATAGTTCAAATAAACCATTCATTGCAGACATTTGCCTCCATTTGCGTTGACCATCCCTGAGTCAGTCCTTGCAAAATATTTCTTCAAAACTTGATCTAATGGTTTCGTGTCTTTGGCTTTCCTACGACGCATCACTTTCTATCGGCATCAACTCATCATCTAGAAAGTTGATCTAGAATCCTATCAGTACCTTGGGATCTGCATGCCCTAATGGCAGGTTTCTCGCATTCGACGACAGGTTGCATCATTGACCTTCAATCAAATGATTCTATGAGTGTTCTGGAATACTTTGAGAACCATTGTCATTATTGGTGGTTTCTCTCACGCTTGTTAACAATTCACATCATTGACTGGTAATCAAGTGGTTTCTACCATGTTCGACTTCGACACAATCAATCACATGGATAGAATCGTACTAGTTCGGGAAGAGGAAATCAAGACCCTGGATCTAGTTTCCACCATCCAAGTTGTGAGGAGTTTTATTATTCATGATACAATAGACTACTTATGACAGATGGTTGCGCCCATACTGTGTCTACTATTGATGTGATATTAAAATCATATTTGTACCAGAACATTTAGTTAGTTTTGATCTGAGTATGGGAATGCCTACCTCAACGGATGATATATATATATATATATATATATATATATATATATATATATATATATATATATATATATATATATATATATATATGCTTGCATTGAATGTTTTTATATGTTTTCGACCGGTGTGTCTGCAATCCAAGCCTCGGAATGATAAAGCACTTCACTCTTCAGAACGACTTCAGACTTCGCACTTTGGGGGCAATCTGTTACACGTTATTTTTTCGCCATGAAATTTGACTGTCTATATAGGTCTATCACTACCTATATTGTGCTTCCTTAGAATTCAAAAACCCTAATGTTCTCAAACCAAGTATTGGAATTGGAGAAAAGCTCATTAAAACCCTTAAAAGTCTAACTCCGCACTTTTCCTAGCCTTTTCATACGAGTTTGTGGATACTTGTTGTATAGCCTGCGGTAGGTCCCGTGCGTTCTGCTTATAAAACCTGCAGACCCCTGTAAAAATCAAATAAAGGAAAAAGTAAGTTCTAGACGCCCAGTTGGTCGAATATTCTCCCAACTGGAAGCTTCTAGAGGTGCGATCAGTTCGAGCTTTATCCCTCCACTCATGGAGCTTATCCCTTGGTCTATGGAGCTCAAATCCCTTCATTAGAGGAATCCATACCCTTCTTCATGGAACTAAAATTACCTCTATTTCCCTATAAATTGAGCTCAAGTTCTAGACTCAAGGGTAGATTGTACAGAGATTGTAGATTCTACACACATGGTAGACATACATGTTAGTTGCTGAAGAAATTCTCAAGAGAGAATACTCTCTACACTAGTTGTTTTTGGCATGATAATGATCACACCCTTATGTCCATAACTCCATGCTGGTTCAAAGAGATAAAGGCATGTCAAATTGAAGGAGGAACGATTGTTTAGGAACCTGGGAGAAACTTGTACGACATCAAGGCATCATATTGTAAAGTTACTCATTTCATTCAAGATAATACATATGGGTCTCATTTTCTCATTGAGTTGTTCTTGTGTTTATTTGAATAATTCAATACTTAGACTCTTTGATCACTAAGTTAGATTAGTTGTTCTAAATTATTATATGTTGCAGGTGATTTTAATTCTTTTGTCTGTCTTTGATTGCAGGTTCTACTTACAGAAGAAACCTCTTTGGAGCGACTGGATAAAATACTATACCGAATGTTGGATTTCAAGGTAGGGGCATGTCCTCTTTCTTTGTTTATAATAATTATGAATTGCAAATAATCTAGAGAAAACGATTTACAAATGGATGTTTGTTTCTAGCTATTCGTAGGATACTAGGGAGGTCGCTCTTGTCCACAAGAGGGATTAATCCGCATAACAATATGAACATAGGGGTCTCATACTAAATCATCAAGGAGGACCAATATTTCCTCTCAATAGCTACAATGTTATCTACAAATCATTCATTCATTAATATTTCATATTTTAACCAAAACATGATGAGAACCATAACTCAATTTTGTCATTAACCATGTTCATGACCAGTTGTTCGGCCTTGAAATTGTCATTTACTTCCATTAAATTTTCACTTATATTTCCATATTATCACCTTCACTCCACCTCCATTTCATTACATTTACCTTACCATTACCACTATTGGGTTACAATTATGTTTTTCCAAACTTTATTAATTCCTAGTATTTTTAAATGAATTTGTGGTTAAAAATTAGAAAATAATATGCACATACTTAAACCTAACAAGTGGAATGAGTTTGTTGCCATGTGTAGGTCAAAAGGAAGCTTACAAAAGACCCTTATGTGGCCTCCAAAGGCCAATTCGAATTTTGATGGAGAAGATCATGGGATCATAAGGATATGTGTCTCATTTCCTATTTGTATTGTAACTTTAAGAAGACATGTGCCTTATCACTTCCTATTTGGATTATAACTCTAGAGATATGGAGAGAGATTCATTGACTCTCATTAATGAGATAGCTTCTCATCTTAATATGAGAAGCTTTCTCCTATCAAATCATGTGTAAAATTGGAGTTATGCTCAAGCTTTGAATACAGAATTAGATTGTGGCACCTTACTCATGAATTTTCCTTCATTTTGACTTGGTTTTGCTTACATATGGAGCATCTCGATTTACCATCTCTCATACTTTTAGATCAACTACCTAAAATGTGTGAGATTTACTTGCTTTTATAGTAAAATTTTATTTTCTTTCTTAGTATTAGTTTTAGAATGATTGTGTAATCTTTGCTTTTCTAAAAACATTTCAAAAGGACAGATTTATCTATTTTCCAATTGAATTAAGTTTGAGGCAATAGAGCTCACAGTTATTTAGTTTCATTTCATGTTCTGTTATTTACTTTCTTAGATCAAACTATCAATTCATTGTATAATTGAATGTTCTTGAAAGATCAGGCTAAGAAGGTGTTCCAAATTTGGTGATTGAATGTTCAACCTATACAATCATTGAGCTTTACTTTTACATGCTTTTACATTGCTTTTTAGATCTTCATTCAATTGTATAATTGGGTGTCCTTAAAGGTCATTTCAAGAAGATGATTTTATCATATTTCTAAACCAAATACTTGAATACCTAATTTATGCAATTATTGAGTTTTCCCTTTGCATGCTTTAATTGTTTTCTTAGATTTAAAGACTAAAGTATAATCGGTTACTTGTACATCATCTGAACAGAGTGATTCTATCATACTTCCATATTGGATGTTGGAGTGATTGAACGTACCTTAGTTGTTTTCCTTTACATTCTTTGAAATGCTTTCTTAGATTAAAATTTCAATTCTTGCAAGTGTGATTGCGCGCTATATTTTCTTTTGAATTTGTTTTCTTTCTTTTTGTTACTTGATTTCATAGGCTAGTTGAATTTCATTTTCATTATTTGATTTCATAGATTAGATGGATTGGTTTTCGTTATTTTGTAGTTAGATTGATCTAAATTGAAAGAAAATTTCTAGCACATACAGTGCACGCATGCTTCACAAGTTTAAGAAACCCCCAGTTGATAAATTAAATGACAGGAAATTATTTTGCCCCAATATTTTGGAGTTGTTGTCGAGGAAGTGTGCATAGGAACTAGCTTTCAGTCTAGAGTGTATTTAATTTTTATTTTTTAGTTTTTACTAACCATTTATGGACAGGGAATCTAGAATGCAACTTGGAATGGTATCAAAAAGCGATTGCGCCACAACATTCATCAATTCTTCAAAGATCCTTGCGGCAAATCTAAATATCAAGACGATTTTTCATATCCTTACAAACAATCAAGTACATTTTTCAAGTTTGGATATGAATATTTCAAAGATTCTAATCCGTAAATGGCTTCATTGGAAACATGAATATACTTAAAAATAAAATAAAAATATAGTTTTTTAGATAGATAGGAAAAATAAAAATAAAACCAGGCTTGGCTAGAATTTTAGAATTTTTAATTTTGTTTTCGAAAAAAAATAATAATCAACGTTGATTAATTCATTCTAAATAAATTTCAGTGACGCAGTAAGAATCACTTCGTTTTTTATCACCATCAGAAATAAAATTTGTGTGTGAAAATATGAATTTTTGAATTGGATAAATAGATTTGACGACGCTGACTAGTATGCTCTCTTCCCGTGCCTCGTTGCGACCTGGAAGATCAGAAAATCAGATCAGTCAATTTAAAAATTAAAATTCAAATATTCATTAAAATTTTTGTTGGAAATTGGTTTACAATTCTGTTGAAAATCCTCATTTGAGTCATGATCTTTTTTGTTGTCCATATCTGTATGATCGGCTCTGCAATTTTTAATGTTTTTCATCCTCTCAATCTTGTTTTGATTTATTGAATTGCATGTGCACAATTATATATATATATATATATATAAAGAAAAAAAGAAAAAGAAAAAAGAATGAGAAGAAGAAGAAGATATATATTTTTTTTCAAAACAACTAATGGCCCATGGAAAGGAGGCCGACACATATGCGTGAGTGCAGCCTTTGACTTGGCCTTACACATATGTACAGGCCTCCAATCCATGCAAAGACCCATGCACTACAATAAAAAAGGAACCTTCTCTTTTCCATGTTTGGTCTTCCTCAAGCAACAGTTATTAGAAATAGATTTTAAAAGTTGCAGAGACAGACAATGAAGGTGTATTAGATGATGAAATTGCTGATGAAATAAAATTGCAAACTGCTGATGAAGAGAATATTGTAGATTCAATTACAGAGACAGACAATGAAAGTGTATCAGATGAAGAAACTGTCGATGAAGAGACGGTTGCAGACTGCTGATGAAGAGAAGATTGAAGATTCCATTGCAGGTAATTGGAATGAGGGTGATCAATTTGAAATTCTCTGTGAGAGACAAGCCATTATACATCAAAATCTACAAATAAAAAAAAAAACAAACCACATCAATTTTATTTTGTTGCAGAATTAATTGCCATAAATGTGTAACTGTTAAAAACATCCGATTTTAAAATGATTTTTCTGAGCAAACTGAGGTGAATTAGGAAAAAATAAAACATGGGTTTTTTCGAGAACGAGGTGAATTAGGTAACACATGAGCGATTTGTTGAATTTCACAGCCATTTGGGAGAAATTTAGGGTTCTTCGGAGCTCTATTTTGCAGATTGTGTGAGGGAAAAACGATTTGTTTTGAATTGTTTAAACAAGACAAGTTGAAAGCAGAAGAATCCAAGTTAATAACAAACTCTGCTCCACATGACATGTGGTCTAAAAGTCCAATTTGATTTTAGACACATGTGTCTCATCATTAAAAAATAAATAATAATAATAATATATATATATATATTGAGAAAAAAAAAAAAAATTTAAAAAAAAAATTGCATATACAATCGATTTATTGAAGCAATTTATAAGGCAAAAAATACTTGAAAAATTTGATTGAAATAATTTTTCATGCAATATATATATATATATATATATATATATATATATTTTTACCACTTCAAATATTTTTGACAACATGTTTTTGCAGGACAGATGACGATTCAATTTAACAATAACTTGCAAAACAATCAAAAGATTATTTAGGTGATTTCTGAATATTTGGGACTAAAAATTTATTGTTGCTGTGTATTTTTCTATGAAGCTTTAACTTGCAGGACACAATGAATCTTTGTGATGCCAATCATATTACTAAGCACATTGCATGAAGTCATCTGGCAACAGGGAGTTGATTTTATTTTTATTTTTATTTTTTTCATTGATATCATGAATTGGACTGAATATAACACTTTTGATTTTCCTTAATCTGTTTCATTTGAGTTTTAAATTTTTGCGTAAGAATCAGAAAGGAATTGATCATTTCTTTTTTAACACACTTATGTTCTTTATGTCAAGCTTTCTTTTGCAAGTTTGGGATGATCAAATGATCATTGAAGGAAACCAGTTGTGCGTACAATTGACTTTCAAAGGACCAATTTCATGAGAAACTTAAGAACAAGTCCATGTCCATATCCATCAAGACCATTACCCTTCCTCCCTTTTGAATTATAAATCCAATCAAGCAATTCAAAGCAAGCCACAGTTACTTTCCCAACAAAAGTCAGTTGTTCATTTTTTTTTTCACACACACTTTTCATTACTTTTTGTCTACTCCTAACCCACAAATAAAAACAAGAAGCTCACTTACATGCTTATTGCCCATTGCCATTTTCCATTTTCATCTTCCATTTCCATTTTCCTTCTCCTATCATTTTCATTTCGCAAATAAACCTTGCTTCAATGCAAATTATTGAGTCCATAGTCCTTTGAGTCTAAAATCCTTACAAAAACACCTTGAGGCTTGAATGTTTTAATAGCAAGTCTTCTTGTTGACGAATAATGGGAATACATTAATGTCCCTTGTTCATCGGATCTTCTAGGTACTCGACAACAACAAAATTATTCATACCTAGTAAGATGTGTTTAGGCATCTTGACTCTCATTGTCATCAATGGTGAGAGTTCTCGTGTTGACTAGTGGGATCCATTAATGGCCACTAAGTCAACAATTTCCTGCTATGTTTGACATCAGAACATCTATTCACATAGCAGGAATTATGCCAATGAGTTTTGAAGACATGAAGACTATCATTTTCAACATTTTGAAGTAAATGAAGAAGATATGCAGCTACAACAGATCAACACGATTCTGCGACTGCAGAATCAGATGACAGCAACATATTCAGATGATAGCTACAGAATCGGAGGGCAGCAACAGAATTAGATGACAACTACAGAATCAGATGGCAGTTGCGAAATCAGAGGACAGTTGCAGAATCAACATCATTTTGCAGCAAATTCAGCAGTTTTAGTAAAAGCAATAAAAAGTCATCTTGACTCTTTTATCCATAACTTGTATAACCACATGAAGAAGATTATGATCAGAATTTTGAAGACACCACACATGCAACTCATCCATTTTCAAAGGTTAAGTTAAGGTATTTCATTTTCTAACTTTTACCATAGAATTCCTTGAAAAGCTAGAATGATAATTTTTCGAAAAAACACTTCTTTTCCTCATTCCGTAAAATTGCCAATACCATCAATTGGGGGGGTACATTCATATTCGCATTTTCCACATTCATATCACATTCAAAAGCCCATATACTTTCAAAAGATATTAACTATTACATTATTATTATGAGCATACTATTGCTTTTCAAAAGTACTTAAAAGATAACTGGATGCAAACGTAATCATGGTTGTCACACAAGAACCAAACATGATGCAATCCAATAAAGATATACTTTGCAACAATAATCAAATTATCATTATGTAAAGTTCAAAAGATCGAAATTGAGTGCAACAACAAAATATGGTTGAAACACAAGAAAACCACGAATACGCTAATGGTATTCATTTTAATATCACTTCACCTCAATACTTCATTACAATTACCTTACCATTACCACTATTGGGTTACATTTATGTTTTTCCAAACTTGATTAATTCCTAATATTTTTAAGCGAATTTGTGGTTAAAAATTATAAAATAATATACACATACTTATACCTAACAAGTGGAATGAGTTTGTTGCCATGTGTAGGTCAAAAGGAAGCTTACAAAATATCCTTATGTTGCCTCCTAAGGCCAAATTCGAATTTGGATGGAGAAGATCATGGGATCATAAGGATATGTGTCTCATTTCCTATTTGTATTGTAATTTTAGGATGACATGTGCCTTATCACTTCCTATTTGGATTGTAACTCTAGAGATATAGGGAGATATTCATGGACCCTCATTAATGAGATAGCTTCTCATCTTTTGTATAAATAAGGGAAACTTTCTCCTATCAAATCATGTGTAAAATTGGAATTATGCTCAAGCTTTGAATATAGAATTAGATTGTGGCACCTTTCTCATGAATGTTCCTTCATTTTGACTTGGTTTTTCTTACATATGGAGCATTTCGATTTACCATCCATCATAATTTTAGATCAACTACCTAAAATGTGTGAGATTTATTTGCTTTTATAGATTAAAGTTTATTTGCTTTCTTAGTAGTAGTTTTAGAATGACTGTATAATCTTTGCTTTTCTAAAAACATTTCAAACTATCATGTTCTATTATTTACTCACAGTTATTTAGTTTTCTTTCATGTTCTATTATTTACTTTTTTAGATCAAACTATCAATTAATTGTATAATTGAATGTTCCTAAAAGATTAGGCTAAAAAGGTGTTCCAAATTGGGTGATTGAATGTTCAACCTATACAATCATTGAGCTTTACTTTTACACGCTTTTACATTGATTTTTAGATCCTCATTCAATTGTATAATTGGGTGTTCTTAAAGGTCATTTCAAGAAGATGATTTTATCATATTTCTAAACTAAATGCTTGAATACCTAATTTATGCAATTATTGAGTTTTCCCTTTGCATGCTTTAATTGTTTTCCTAGATTTAAAGACTAAAGTAGATTCGGTTGCTTATACATCATCTGAACAGGGTGATTCTATCATACTTCCATATTGGATGTTGGATTGATTGAACGTACCTTAGTTGTTTTCCTTTACATGCTTTGAAATGCTTTCTTAGATTAAAATTTCAATTCCTGCAAGTGTGATTGCACGCTATATTTTCTTTTGTATTTGTTTTCTTTATTTTCGTTACTTGATTTCATAGGTTAGTTGAATTTCATTTTTATTATTTTATTTCATAGATTAGATGAATTGGTTTTCGTTATTTTGTAGTTAGAATGATCTAAACTGAAATACAATTTCTAGCACATACAATGCACGCATGTTTAAAAAGTTTACAAAACCCCCGAGTTGATAAATTAAATGACAGGAAATTATTTTGCCCCAGCATAAGCATAATAACAATGATAAAAAAATCAATAACAAGTACATTTACCCATCAATTATAAGAGGAAAGGATCTCTTACTGACATATGCAAAATGCAACCAGGTCTGGACTTCCACGTACCACCTGACCATAGATTGGGTTGAACTAAATATTTCTTTCATCCAAACACCCTTGTGTTATATTCCAAGCATGAATGTGGGATCTCATGAAACAAATCAATCAAAATCAAACCAGGGCTTCCAGAGGCCAACCACCTCAACCCTCAACCAGTGATTCCACCTCACAGTCGTACATCACTAACCATCACCAAATTTCCCTCTACCTAAGCTATTCAGAGCTCCGGAGCATTTGTTCCAACCAAGGCTCTAGGACTAGTGGTTCAACCCACAATTGTTGTCAGGCTCAATAGTATTTGTCCAACCAAGACTTATGGATTAGTGACTCAACTCACAAAGGGCTCTAGAGCGTTTGTCCAACTAAGGCTCCAGGACTAGTAACTCAACCCAAGTTGTTACAGGGCTCCAAAGCGTTTGTCCAACCAAGGCTCTAGGAACTAGTAACTCAACCCACAGCCAAAGGAACATGAGAACTAACCAAAAACAAAAGGAAAGAAATCCACAACACCATGGTTATCTAGGAAATGGAAAGGTTAGGCAAACCACTGTCAATCCAGGCAATCCTCCATGTGAATGACAGATCATGACCAAGAAACCACATGCATGTGCCATGAATGCCAAAATAGTAAGGAAATCATATGTGAAACTCGGTACTTGCAAGCAAAAATTCGTTGTAGTTGTTGATCTCGATGTCCTCTTATGCTTTCCTGCTTCTCCTTTGCCTTCTTTCTCCAAATCCAATGTATGCCACACTCCTCCAAGAGTTCTCCAATAAAACTCTAATTGTCCAAGAGTATGAGAGATAGAATATAAGAGAGAGTTTCTTGTTAGAACTGAGAAAAGGTTGCTAATTGATCCTCATAAGACTTTTTTATCAATGAGGCCTCTATTTTCTTCATTTTCCTCCTCACATGCAACTTGTGACCTTTCACCTTCATTTTCTCCCAATTTCCATTATTTTCATAAATAAAATGTCAATTAATGCCTCGTGCCTTTCCAAAGCCTTTTCCATTGCCTTTGCCAATTTCCCTTAGCCATAATAAACTGAAGTGAAACCCACTAAGATGTTTTTGCCCAACATTCAACTTGGAATACATGTCCCATGACCTTGGTTTTATATTTTTTACATGAATTTTTAACCAAGGTTGTTATAGAACCCTACCCCTTGGGGGGACATTGTCCTTGACGTTCAATGACACCTACAAGCAACAAGATTGTTGAAAGCAAAACATACTTCCCATGGAGATTTATAACACAACTCATTGCAGTATTTACAATGGTCACATGTTGAAAACATGACAATCATATCGTTTACTAGAGCTTTATAACACAACTCATTACGGTTTTTACAATAACAACCACATTTTCTCAACCAAAAAATAACCACACTATTTATGGAGCTTTATAAATCTAGCTCAATACAGTATTTACAATAATATACACATATGCACATTTTCTCAACTAGTAAAATAAATGATAAGATGTTTGCATCCGCAATGAGGGAATCCAAAGGCTCGCACCTTCACCCTCAAAGTAATACTAGGATTCAACTCCTTCCCAGGAAGTCCAGAATATTCTGCCAAAGTCAAAGTTGCATCCAATGTGCAACGCTACAATCATGCACCACTTGTCCTCTCAGTGAACAGTTATCGACTTGTTGTTCCAAGGCACACTCCCAATGTGCATCTGATTCCATATGGTGATACTAATGACCAAAACAAATCCATCCCCATCCTTCCCTTTTCTGCTACTGTTAGGTCACTATATTACTAGTATAACCCCTTATTGTTGTTAGTGTAACCCCCTTATTGTTGTTAGTGTAACCCCCTTATTGTTATTATTGTACCCTTGTAACCCCCATATTTTTATTATGGTGCCCTTAAATTATTATTGTTAGGTCGGCTAGGATTACATTTTGGCCCCACTAGGATTACATTGTGGCCCTATGGACTCCTATATATAGAAAGGAGGTTTTGTAATTTGTATCATCCAAGAATTGTTCATTCATGTAATGTATTGGAGGTTTCCCCCTTGAAGTGGCTTATTTCTAACGCGTTGATATCTCTTTTCTTCTATTTCTGGAGCTGGTTTCACAACATTTGGTATCAGAGCTTTGGATTCTAGGGTTTCGCTGCCCCAAACAAGTCATCGTGGAATTTTCGCTATAGTTTTCTTCTACGAAGGTTCAGAAGCTGAAATTTCGAGAATGCGAAGCCGAAGTCCTGAGAAACATCGTCGCAAAATTTCAGAGCTTGGTTTGCAATATTTTCAGAGATATGATCTGTGGAAGTTAGGGCTTTGTGCAGGCTTCTGAATTTAACCTAAACAGGTCATCGCGGAATTTGTGCTATAAATTTTGTTCTACGAAGTTTCAAAAGCTGAAATTTTTAGAGACCAAAGCAGAAATCCTGAGGAGCATTGTCACAAAATTTTAGAGCTTCGTTCACAATATTTTCAGAGATATGATCTATGAAAGTTAGGTCTTTTTCAGGCTCCCGAATTTCATCTCAAAGAGGTTATCGTGGGAAAACCTTCATAACTCTCTCTCTGAGCATCAGATTGGAATGCTGTAAAAAGTGGCCACAAGTACATGGACTGCAGTTTCTTATCTATCAATTTTAGAGCCAAAGGAGGAAACAATGACACGTGCCATGTCAGACAAGTGTGCTATACTGAACCAATCCATAATTGGGTCATTGTGGGAGATTGGACATAACTTTTCCTTGAAAAATCCAAATCAGATTAGACCTGTGGCATTCGAAAGAAGATTCAGAGGGTGAATTCAGGGCCAAATTTTAGATATTGAAGATCCAAAATCACAGAGATAATTTAGTTTCAATATCGAGTTCCTCGAAATAAAAAAAAGGTGTGTATTTTTTTTCAAATTGCATAAGTCTTGTTTGAAAAAATAGTTCTATTTGATTCCAAAGGCCTATTGAGCATAGCTATTAGTATTTGGTTCTAAAATTCCTCCTAAAAAGAACTCAACAAACATTAAGCCTTCAGAAGGCTCTACTATGACTCATGAAGACGAAGAAATTCAACATGAGATATCAAAAGTCCATGAGCAAGTGCACCAAATTTCGCTATCACAAAGAGCAACAAAAATTGAAGTGGATGGTTTGAAGAAAGGCGTGGAAGCTAAGATGAATGGTTTGGAAGCTAATATGGATGGCATGGAATTTGGCATGGAAGCTAAGATGGATGACATGGAAGCTAAAATGGAAAACATGAAGAAAGATCTAAAAGCATACGTGGAAGGTTTAACAAATTTGATACAACAAATGTTTCCTAATGGTGAAAAGATAGTAGAGGAAACTAATGATGAGAAAAAAATAAATGATAATCATGATTTCATAAACTCTAATATTGGCAGCAATAACCACCATATTCCAAAGATGGATATGAGGAAGATTTATGACAAGGATCCCGTAACATGGATAATACATATGGAGCAATATTTTGATCTCAATAATGTGCAAAACACACAAAAGGTACGCATTGCAACTTTACATCTAGAACAAAATACATTTGTATGGTATTGATGGATTTGTTCTCGTAAAAAAGTTGTCACTTGGTCAATTTTTATGGAGGAAATGATAGCACATTATGAGGATACAAAGAGCAACACCTTATTTAGCCAATTGATAAATCTCAAACAAAAGGGTTTAGTGGGGGGAGCACATTGAGGACTTCCAAAAATTGAATATAAGGGTAACTGATATTACAAAGGAACATGGGATTGATCTCTTCATAGGTACTTTAAAGGATAACATACAACATGAAGTTCGCGATTTGGAACCTGATTCATTGGAGAAGGAATTCAGGTTGGCCAGAAAAATTGAATGTAAAATTATGGCGACAAGGAAGCCTACCACTCACCTCTATAAAGAGGGAAGTGTTGCTACTCCTAGATTTCAACAACCTACAAGGTTGACACCACAACAATTGGAAGAAAAAAGAGCAAAAGGGCTTTGCTACGGTTGTGATAGAAAATACACTTTAAGGTCATAAATGTCTTGAGAATAAATTATTTTACATAGATTTTGAAGACGAAGAAGAAAATGAAAAAGAAGAGGATATACACGAGGAACCAACCCTAGAAGAGGAAGAAATGAGTCCGACCATATCATGTAATGCATTGGCAGGAATTACCACTCCTCAAACTCTCAAGATAGAAGGACATATCAAGAAGAAAAAGGTAATAGTGTTGATTGATTCAAGTAGTACCCTTAATTTTATTCATTGTAAGGTAGCCAAGGAATTGATTTGTTTCCTATATCCAGCACCAGAATGTCAAGTGATGGTTGCAAATGGAGGAACTATAAATTGCTCTGGAAAATGCCATAATATCAAGCTATCTATGGGGGAATACGTATTGAATAGTCCAATGCTTTCCATCCCAATGGGAGGTGCTGATGTCGTACTAGGAGTACTAATGTCATGACAAAGCTTCCGAAGAAAAAACAACGAGGCATAATTGCACAATTATGCTCACTAGAAGTTACAACATCAAAATAATCTATTTCTCCATATCTCCAAAGAGTCTTGGACAATCATTCCAATGTGTTTGATACTCCCAAAGGACTCCCACCTATTTGTGATCATGATCATGCTATTCATTTGATTCCAGGAAGTGTTCCTCCAAACATCCGACCTTACAAATATCCTTATGTCCAAAAGAGTGAAATTGAACGTATGATTGCAGAAGTGTTAGAGGCTGGTATAATTCAACCTAGTCAAAGTTATTTCTCTACTCCTGTAGTATTGGTACACAAGAAGGATGGATCATGGCACATGTGTCCCGATTATAGGGAGCTCAATAAGCTCACCATTAAAGATAAATTTCCCATTCCTGTGATTGATGAATTATTGGATGAATTACATGGAGCAATTTATTTTACCAAGTTGGATCTTCGTTCGGGATATCATCAAATTAGAATGAAGACTGAAGATATTCCAAAAACAACATTTCGAACTCATGAGGGTCATTATGAATTTTTGGTCATACCTTTTGGCCTTACCAATGCACCTTCTACATTTCAAGGGTTGATGAATTCCATTTTCAAACCCTTCCTTAGAAAATTTGTGCTAGTAATTTTTGATGATATACTAATCTACAACAGGTCTTGGAAGGATCATGTTCAACATGTTGACAGGGTGCTCAAACTATTGCGGGAGAAAAAATTATATGCAAAAACATCCAAATGTTTCTTTGGAGTACAAGAGGTGGAATATCTAGGTCATATTGTATCTCACGAGGGTGTTAAGGTAGACCCTAACAAAATTAAATCCATTAAAGAATGGAAAGTTCCCACAACCATAAAGCAGTTGCGAGGATTTCTCGGGTTAACAGGGTATTATCACAAGTTTGTTAAGAATTATGGGAGAATAGCAGCACCTCTAACAACATTATTGAAGAAAGATGCATTTTCATGGAGTCCTGAAGCAACTAAGGCCTTTGAACATCTTAAAGAGGAAATGTGCCTAGCACCGGTCTTAGCTACGCCAGACTTCACAAAAACCTTCATTGTGGAATGTGCTGCCTCAGGAAATGGAATTGGCACTGTTTTAATGCAAGAAGGAAGACCCATTGCTTTTGAAAGTCGTCCAATCAAAGGAAAGTATTTACAGAAACCTATTTATGAGAAGGAAATTTTGGCAATACTGCATGCACTAAAGAAATGGAGAACTTACCTAATGGGAAGACATTTCAAGGTAAAAATTGATCATGATAGTCTTAAACACTTTTTGGAACAAAGACAATTTTAAGAAAAGCAGCAAAAATGGGTCACAAAGATGTTGGGTTATGACTTTGAAATAATCTACAAAAAAGGGAAGCTAAGTGTTGTTGCAGATGCACTCTTAAGAAAGAATGAAGAGGTGGAAGCATTGCTTTGTGCCATTTCTATTATCCAACCAGATTGGATAACCGAAGCAAGAGATGAATGGAAGAAGGATGAAGAATTATGGACACTTATTTAAAAGTTGCAGCAAGATCCTAGTACATCTGATACATTAGTTGGAAAAAATATTCCTTATGGTACAAAGATCGCTTATATCTTTGTAAGAATTCCCAACTAAAACAAAATATTCTTTTGGAATTGCACGCTTCTCCTTTAGGAGGACACTCAAGATTTTTAAAAACTTACCACAGGGTGAAGAAAGTTTTTTTTTGGGATGGCCTTAAATCTGATATTCAAAATTTTGTGGCAGAATGTTTGGTTTGCCAGCAGAATAAAGTTGAGACAATTAAGACCTCGGTTCTTCTAAAACCTTTATCCATTCCAAGTCAACGTTGGGAGGAGATTTCAATGGATTTTATCACAAGTTTACCTAAGTCCGAAGGAAAGAGTGTCATCATGGTGGTAGTTGATAGACTTACCAAGTATGCACACTTTTGTGCATTATCTCATCCATTTAAAGCAAGTACAGTTTCTATTACATTTATGGACACAATTCAAAAGCTACATGGAAACCCAAGGGTTATTGTGAGCGACAGAGATCCCATTTTTACTGAAAATTTTTGGACGGAGTTATTTTCTTGTTTGGGTACTCAATTAGCTCATAGCTCATCTTATCATCCTCAATCCAATGGTCAAACTGAGATAGTAAATAAATGTTTGGAATGATATCTTCGTTGTTTTGTATTTGATAAACAAACACAATGGGTCAAGTGGTTACCTCTCGATGAATGGTGGTATAACACTTCCTTCCATACTGCAGCGAAAATGACCCCATTTATGGCACTTTATGGATATCATCCACCATCCATCACATCATCTTTAAGAGAAAATTCGAAGGTTCAAGCAGTGGAAGATAACATCGAGCATCAACAAGAAGTTCTCCAACTCTTAAAGGACAACTTGAATTCGGCACAAAATCGAATGAAACGACAGGCAGATCAACATCGCAACAAGAATTTTTGATGTAGGAGATTGGGTATCTTTATGGCTATAACCATACAAAAAAATGTCCCTCAAGCAAGCTAAGAAGGATAATAAATTATCGCCAAAGTACTATGGTCCTTACAAGGTGTTGCAAAAGATTGGTACTATGGCATACAAATTGGAGCTTCCTGCTTCTTCATGATTGCATCCAATTTTCCATGTTTCATGCTTAAAGAAGGTTATAGGTGAAAATCCTTCCAGTTCAAACAATATTTCCAGAACTTGATGAGGAAGGAAAAATCATATTGGAACCTGAAGCGGTCACGGAAACCAAAACTCGACAGCTACAGAATCGATCAATTTCAGAGTATCTTATCAAGTGGAAGAACTTGCCCACTAAATATTCTACGTGGGAGGATGAAAATTTTATACAGAAGCATCCAGAGCTACTCAAGCGTTGAGGACAACACTTTTTGAAGGAGAGGGGCATGTTAGGTCCCTATATTACTAGTATAGCCCTTTATTGTTGTTAGTGTAACCCCCTTATTGTTATTATTGTACCCTTGTAACCTCCATATTGTTATTATTGTGCCCTTAAATTATTATTGTTAGGTCGGCTAGGATTACAATGTGGCCCCACTAGGATTACATTGTGGCCCTATGGACTCCTATATATAGAAAGGAGGTTTTGTGATTTGTATCATCCAAGAATTTTTCATTCATGTAATGTATTGGAGGTTGCCCGCTTGAAGTGGCTTATTTCTAAGGCGTTGATATCTCTTTTCTTATATTTCTGGAGCTGTTTTCACAACATCTACATAGTCCCTTGGGCGACCTGGTCATCCTTTTTCGTGTAGTCACACACCTTCCAAGTTTTGTGGGCATCCCCTTCTTTGCTACACAGTCCCTCATGCAACCCCTCCATTGGCAAGGCTTCCTCGCATCGGAAGGTCCAAAAACCAAGGCATATCCCTGCCTCAAAACCATCATATCGATTATAGCATGCTCATGGTAATCAATGGACACTATTGGGTACCAATGTCCCACAATGGCCTTACTCTTGAAGTGATTTACCAGCATATTGTTGGATGTTCCAATTTCTTTCACTGACGTTGCTAATTCTTGCAATTGGTTTTCAACCATCCAGTTTGGGCATTTCCATGTTGTCCTATACTAAGCACATAATTCTCATTAGATTCAAAACGAATTGAAATAAACTCAAATCATACCTCATTGGTATCTCGTCAACAAGGTACACTTGCGATCTTGTTCACTTGTTGTCACAATAGGTCAAACCAACTCTTGACCAAATCAGCATGTATAAACATATCACATTCGATTAGCTCAAAACACAACCATCATAGATCAAAATCATGAACCACATGAAATCATCCTAAACCGAAATTATATATCACATGTAGCCATCACAAGTCAAAATCATGGATACATGCATAATATAAAATGAAATAAAATATTGATACTCACCCTTCAATCGAACCTTTGCTTCTACCTTTGTCCTTTCCATACACACACTTGATTGGTTGTCATGTCGAGATCCTTTTCTCCTCTTCAACCACGTACACATACACATAGTATATATCACAACACGTATAACAACACACGACATACAACACCATACAATACATGCACATACATCGACATGCAACACATACACCTACACCTGGTGTACAACACAACACACACACACACACACACACACCCAATGTACAACACAATGCACACACCTACATCCAGTGTACAACGCAACACAATACATACACGTACACAAAGTACAATGCAACGAATACACATGTCACGATACCACGACTATACAATGAAAATAAATAGTATCGTATGCCCGCAACATGCACAAAATACCACATGTACACCATGTACACAGTACCACCTATACATAGCACCACCTGCACAACATGTGCATAACATCACATGTACACGACACCACCTGCACAATGTGTACAAAATGCCACATGTACACCGCACCAATTGTACAACGTGTACATTATACCACATGTACACAACACCACATGCACGACATGTACACAACACTACATGTACACAACACCACATGCACGACATGTACACAACACCACTTGCACACAACACCACATGCACACAACACCATATGTACATAGCACCACATGTACAACATGCACACAACACCATATGTACAAAGCACTGCATATACAACATGTACATAGCACCATGAATACACAACACCGCATACTCAACATGCGCACAACACCATATGCACACAACGCCGCATATCCATCATGTGCACAATACAATATGTACACAACACCATGTATCCAACACATACATAGCACCATCTATAACCATCAGTGCATATGCAATATACACATAACACCATATATACAATAGGAACATAACATCATAGGTACAATCATTGAATATACAACATGCACAACATATCCACAACAGTAGTATTGCACATCCAAAACCACACTGTCTCTACCAAGAAACATTTCTTCTAGTGTCTTATCCATGCTTGTCCTAGCATGTCGCAGATTACGTTGTTTTCATTCCGTTGATGTATCTCTTAGCATTACCTGTCCATAACATAAAAACATGCATAGTATAAACACATAATATAAACTCATATCCACATGACACTGACCTCATAAATTTGTCAAGGCTACTCTTCCCACTTGATTCCTCATAATACCAGGAACCTCGTCATGCCATTCACCTGCATAAGCAATCATTCCTCCACAAGAATGATCCCTGGAAACCCTATCAGACAGTGACATAGATACATATATACATATAAACATTAGCATATAAACAATCATGATCCATGACAACCTTGTCAGACAACGACATACATACATACAAGCATACATGTATAGACATTAGCATAATCATGATCACAACATAATTACCATATATCATAAGGTTTAGGTTAAGAGAACTCCCTTTATCTATGCATATCATGCACAACATTGAGAGCAACAGTTCCCAACATAGCCAAGGCATCTGACACCTCAAGTCCATTTACTATAGCTTACCTGATTACCTTTCTCATGACTATACTGCCACGATCCATTTACACTAATGGACCCAAGTAATACAATCCATTGTCATACTCTAGCCTTCAACTGGCCTTGTACATGCACCGAGCTTCGCCTGAGTCTTGCATTACCTATTGAGTACCGCACATCTATCCTCGAGCTCCATCAAATTTCCTCTTTCCCAACCAATTCCCAAGACCCTCGAAACATAAAAAGGCAAGAGAAAGAACAAACAAGTAGAAAACCATGAAAATCAATAACAATATGACACCACAAAAAAAGTGGCAAGGCCTTACACCAAAGATAAACAAAGTCGAAAATCAAGCACAACAAATCACAAAAGACCAAAAGCACAAGACTGGCAACAAACACCATGACTCAGTCCCCATGGATTCCCAGTGCTACCAAAGGAAAGCTCAACTTGGGCCTTCTCTAATATTTCATGGTAGTCTCTTTTTCCATTTAATTCGCTGTATCATACTTCCATAAACACGTAATTGTTAGCGCATAATTAAATAGTTATCTTACATTATTGTGCCAAGCACGCTGCCATGTAACTGGACACACATGTGAGCCACTTGTTCCAAAGATCAAGACAACATATCTATTAATTTGAAATCAACATTTACCAAGTCCAATAACCATGTCATAATCAACAATCAGCTCACATTCATCAGTAATAATACATACTGCTACAACTATCACCTACTTACACTCAAGTTCATATCAGTTGTCTCAGCGCATATGTGTTAGTACAACCATCTTAAAACAAGATCATTTCTTCAAACAATCTTATAGACATATACTCATATCATGCAATTAATCAAGCATTCAAACAAACTATAAACATAGCATGTTAGATAAGTCAACTAGACGACATAATAGACACCAAACACTGAAACCACAAATAGATGACATAATCAGATAGTTAAGCACCAAGTAGACGACATAAGCAAACTCATACCATAATGTATCTCATGAGAGGTTATCTTGTTTGCACAATCAATCTAGATTAGCAAAATATAACTTCTTAACATATAAAATCAAACATAAATAAGATCATGATATCCATAACATGTTCACATCATAAACTCATAAACAATTGTCATTCATGCATACCAATCACATATGCACAGTCAATCTAGATTAGTACAACACAATATCACAAATATATTGACTCATACATGGATGTAATAACCCTAACCATCTGCATAGGCCAATCCAAATTATAATGATAAATATAACATCAAGATCTTAAGTACAATGACCATAACCCTCATGCATATGACCATAATGCATATAACAACAAGTTACTATTGTTCATGATTAACTGACACATGTACATATGATCACACCGATTAACTAGCATTTATCATACATGTAACTGCAATAACAATAGAATGACAAGCATATAAGTAAGGCTAATGCTTATAACAATCCATTAACTAACATACCTGCGTGCCAAACAAACAATTCTGTATGACGATCTGCTCTTACCCCAAAGTCTAGTGTTGCAACCTCGCTCTAATAGTCTACATCTCCTACTCTATCTTAGCCAACATATCAGCATCATATCTTATCAAGAACATCATGATGACATGACTACATACAATGACCTCACAATGCATATCTAACCTATTATGCATGCATATCCATAACCATAAAAATGCATGCACAACAACCTATAGACAATGACATGCATAAAAAATGCACATACGATCG
Source organism: Pinus albicaulis (assembly GCA_034641835.2). Lineage (NCBI taxonomy): Eukaryota > Viridiplantae > Streptophyta > Pinopsida > Pinales > Pinaceae > Pinus > Pinus albicaulis. The sequence continues at coordinate 422,368,275 of CM076572.1, forward strand.
ACATACACTCATGACGAACACATCCAATCAACAACACCATCAACTTTCACATGGTGACACCACCACAACTATGACCAATGCCATGCATATACAACGAGCACATAAACCACAAGCATAAGAACAATGTAACCGACATGTTCATATGACAACACAATCATCTAAGGAGAGCGAAAACCAGACATCACCTAAGGAGAATGGAACCATGATCTGATACCACTCTGTAACACCCTCCTCCCACATCTACTCAAATTTTCCAGGGCTCCAAATCATTTGTTCCAAACAAGGCTCTAGGACTAGTAACTCAACCCACAGTTGTTGTCGGGCTCCATAGCACTTGTCCAACCAAAGCTCCAAGACTACTAACTCAACCCACCAAGGGCTTCATAGTGTTTTTCCAACCAAGGCTCCAGGATGAGTAACTCAACCCAAGTTGTTACATGGCTCCAAAGCATTTTTCCAACCAAGGATCCAGGAACTATAACTCAACCCAAAGCCAAAGGAACATGAGAACCAACCAGAAAAAAAAGGAAAGAAACCTACAACACCATGGCTATCCAAGAAATGGTAAGGCTAGGAAAAACCATTTTCAATCCGGGCCATCCTCCATGCCAATGACATATCATGACCGAGAAACCACGTGCATGTGTCATGCATGCCAAAACTAGTAAGGAAATCATACATGTAACTCGGTACCTGTGTAATATTCCTAAATTAGTCATGAGATAATTGGAATATTCATTTTTGATTTTCTACTTTGTTTAAATAATAAAAGAGAAAAGGAGGTCCATAATACTCCTTAATAATGAATAAATCAATGCTAAATATGAAAAGGCTAAACCTTGGCTGTTAAATCAAGCACCCTTAGGTGTGAAAGGGGCTGGAACATTTTGACTAGGTCAACCTTGACCAAATCTACAGTGCTGTCATGGAGGAGTGGCCATCAATGAGGTACAACACAGTTTTAGATGGAGATGCTTTGTGTGAAAGGAGTGCTATCATTGGCTGTGGTTTAGGGTTTTCAAGCTCTTGACTTATAAAAGGAAGGGGATGGAAGCATTAGAAGGTTGTTGATGTTGATCATATTTCTGAATATATTGTCTATGTAGACATATATCTTTCTCTTGATGTTTAGCTGAGATTGAATGCTATTTAGCATTGGGTGTTCCTGATCGAGAATCCCACCTCTTCCCATTGAGTAGCTCTTGGGAGAGTTTGTATTACATTGTCCACTATCTGACTTAGGGCCAAACTTCTTATTTCAACTAGAGCACAGATCCTGTTGAGGGTTTGGTTGTTTTTGCAAGATGCAACAAGTGGAAACTAGATCTTTCAGATCTAGGTCATTTCAGTGCTCCTTTTCAGTGGAGGAGGTTTCCACTTTATTGGGAAGATAGTATTGGAGTGCTTGAGCTTCATTTTCAGATCTTGGCATCAGGCCAACTATGTTTTGATCCCTACAATGTAGTATAGATCCAGATCTGCATTATTTATGTAGGTGTAGTTGCAGGGTGGTTCAACACACCATTTGGAGAGTGATTTTCTTAGTGTTGGGGATCTTCCCTTCACTTTGGAGATCTATTGGAGGAGGCTATTCTATTGCCTATATCAGTTCAGCCACACTTTCTAGATCTATAATTTTTAGTAGATCTGTAGTCTTAGATCTCAAATCTACACTTTGTACTTGGTGTTTTGTTGAAAACCCCAAGAGGGTTCATTAGAGGAGCTTGTATAGTGCATGGATATGATATAGATCTAAATTTTTATGCACTTATTTACTCTAGATCTGATGTGTAATCTACAACTATTGCAGAGCCAATAAAATAACACTGTAAGGCTTTTTCCAGTCTTTATATATGGTTGCATCACCTCATATTGAGGGATTTATTTCATTGGAGGCTTTCTTTTCTTGTTATGCATCCTATGGGCCACTTTTTACATACATTTTGCTGCTATAATAACAAATTAAAGGTCTCCATATTGGCCTCCTTCTTTATAAAAGATGATTTGCGTTATTTTCCTATCTTTCTACATTTTATTGCTGCATTCCCCATTTGGGAATATTACAGTGGTATCAGAGCATTATCTTGGCACAGCCTGTGCATTATAAAAAGCCAATATGTCATCTGAAGAAGGAGAGCCTCTTACTGATAGAAAGAGGAGGTATCAAAGAAGAAGACATCTGAAATTTGACAAGGGTAAAACCCCATTATTTGGAGGAATGAAAGGGAAGGAGTTCTTAAGACTTATTTTTCAAACTATTCAGGGCATTAAGAAAGACATCATAGAAATGAGGAGGGAAAGACATGGAGATCCCTCAAGAATATTTTCACATGAAGAAAGCCCCAGTGATTCATATTATGTGTGTGATCATTCAACCACACAATCAAATCTACAATGTTGCACCATGCCTACATTCTTAGCAAGGGAAGAAGCAGAAGGAGAAACAACAAAGGAGGAGACTCTTGGTGACTATCTCCAAGAATATGAATCCTAGTCTAGAAGATTTAAGGAGCATCTAAGCTTCCAAGGGTTTTTTCAAATCAAGGAAGATAGAAGATCTAGTAACTACAATAGAAGAAGAGGGTGCATGCAACACACTTTGGGTAGATTCTTTCTACCTACTTTTGATGGGTCACCCAAGAGCACAACCAAGGCTTGGGTAAAGGAGCTAGACACATATTTCCAGCTGCATCAAGTTTCAGAAGAATAAACCATTAGAGTAGCAACACTGCATCTTGAAGGTAAGGCTTATGCTTGGTGGTTATTTGAATCTTCTTCATTAAGAAATGTAAATATATCTACTTATGCAAAGTTCACTAGGAGGTTAGTGAAAATATTTGATTTGAAACAATCTGAAATTTCTTTGGGAAAGCAAACCAAACCCAAGAGATCAGAACCTTTGCATGAGTTGGAAGGATCCATGAAGCCAACTCCATTTCAAAACATTGTTGAGGGGGTTAAAGATCTGCAACATGCTTTTCCAAGGGAAAAGGCCCCACTTTAGTAAGAAATTTCTTCTACAGAAGAATACATGAGGATTTCTCTTTCAAGAGGAGATCAAGATAAAGGATCTCTTAATGATGAGGTATTCTCCATTGATGAGGAGGAGGAAGAGGAAGAGCTGGAAAGATCCTCCAGCGCTGTGACAACAAGAGGAGATATGCTTCTATTTGGAGATGGAGATGAAGCAATTGCTTCAACTAGAAGAGCTCTTGCATCTTTGCAAGAAGTCCCAGAGGATCTTACACATGAATATCATGAGGAGCATGTGTCTATGTTGATAGGAAATTAGGCAAAACAATGGAGGAAGTGTGTTCCAACATTGAATATAGTATTGAGGACACACACTATGACATATCGTTCCTTTGTGATCAAGACTCTTGACACCAAGGAGATGTTGGGTGTACAAGGGTTGATCACATATAAAGAAGACACCTTAGACTATGATGACTTGCAAGTGGTAGGAGAAGATAAGAAGGAGGGCCAGCATCAAGTGATGAAGAACATACACACCCTTCCTTTTTAGGAGGTTTATGCACATAAGAAGGAGGATGATTTGTGTAGTGAAAGAAGAGACAAATAAGTCCATTCACATATACAGCCTACTCTAAGCCTCGATGTTTCATTACATGGAGGCATTCCACAAGGGAGACCCCCTGATTGGGAAATAAACAAAGAGTTCTCTCAACATGATGCAACATTGATATATTTGGCTCATCAAGGAGCATTGAGGGGCCATGATACAACGCTGAGAGTCTTGGGTAGACTCCAGGAGGAGGGAGACACTTTCCTAACATTTTCATCACCCACACTCATTTTATATTCTGCGCTGTGGGAGGAGAAGCAAGGGAAGAATAGAAACCTTCCAACATATACCTTTGGCATGGGAGATGTCAAGGAGAAGGATAACCATATGAAAGATATTCTTTATGATAGATCATCTGCGCTGCCACTATGGGAGATTGATTCATATTGGAAATCCCAACTATTGGTAGATTATTCCAAGGATATTTTCACATGCATGATACTTGATGACCAGCTACATGAGGAGGGCTATTCAGTCCAAGATGAAGTCATCTGTTATCATGGTAGGATATTCTTATCTAGAGCTTCCAAGCTCAAGGAGAATTTTCTACAAAGGGCTTATGTAAAGTTCTTTTTAGCCATACTTATTCCATGAAGGCCTACAACACTATCATGGGAAGCTACACTTGGAAGGGCTTTGAAGAGGAACTATATCAACATTTTCAAAGATGCATGAGCCATGTGGAGTTGGAAGAGAGAAATGACTCTATGAAGGAGTTATTTCAGCCACCTCTTTCCTCTTATGGAATGAGAGGAGATACATCTATGCACCACTCCATTTGTATGAGGAGAAACTTTGGTGAATAATATGCTTGTGTACCTAATAATTCATTTGATTATTACATGTATTCTTTTACCATGTATATGCAGGCCATAGCTCCAAAAAGGAGTATTATTCCATATAAACTTCATGGCCAAATTTATTCCACAAGCATTTCTGAACATGGCCACTCCCTTGGAGGACAAAGGGAGATATTATATCATTGTGGGTGCATTCCAAAAGCACCAAATATATCTCACATTTTCAACCATGGTGAGAAGACTTGGGTAGCAAGTAAGTGGTAGGGAAACCACTTACCATATCACTATCTGATGCTGTTAGGAGATCTACTGCGCTGGTTCCACATGTGGGACTATGATCCACCTCCATTATTGCATTTTATTGTTCATGTATCACTGGTTTTGATCCCATATGTTGATGATGTTCTTATTATTGTTGGGAATATGACTGGAGGGATGACATATTGGTTGGATGTGTCCATTGGGAATGGAACTTCCCACATTTCTTCATGCTTCAAGGGTAGCATGGGACATTATGTGGATGCTACATTATATCACTTGTTTCCTTATGTAGGGAGCCACATTATTGACTTATTTCTTTGGGAGGAGCCTCTCACATGGGAGGAGTTTTTCTACGAATTACCATTCTGGAGGGTGATTCATTTTGCATGGATGATAGCTTGGAGATTGGAGCTCCATATGGGAATAAAGGTTCCCCACATTTTCAGTTATGTCCTTGCAGTTGCTTGGGGACAAGCAACACTTGGGAGGGGAGGATTATAATATTCCTAAATTAGTCATGAGCTAATTGGAATATTCATTTTTGATTTTCTGCTTTGTTTAAAGAATAAAAGAGAAAAGGAGGTCCATAATACTCCTTAATAATGAATAAATCAATGCCAAATATGAAAAGGCTAAATCTTGGCTGTTAAATCAAGCACCCTTAGGTGTGAAAGGGGTTGGAACATTTTGACTAGGTCAACCTTGACCAAATCTACAGTGCTGTCATGGAGAAGTGGCCATCAATGAGGTACAACGTAGTTTTAGATGGAGATGCTTTGTGTGAAAGGAGTGTTATCATTGGCTGTGGTTTAGGGTTTGCAAGCTCTTGACTTATAAAAGAAAGGGGATGACAGCATTACAAGGTTGTTGATGTTGATCATATTTCTGAATATATTGTCTATTTAGACATATATATTTCTCTTGCTATTTAGCTGAGATTGAATGTTGTTTAGCATTGGGTGTTCCTGATCGGGAATCCCACCTCTTCCCATTTAGTAGCTCTTGGGAGAGTTTGTATTGCATTGTCCACTATCTGGCTTAGGGCCAAGCTTCTTCTTTCAACTACAACGCATATCATGTTGAGGTTTTGGTTTTTTTTGCAAGCTGCAACAAGTGGAGACTAGATCTTTCAGATCTAGGTCATTTCAATGCTCCTTTTTAGTGGAAGAGGTTTCCACTTCACTGGGAGGACAATATTGGAGTGCTTGAGCTTCATTTTTAGATCTTGGCGTTAGGCCAAATATGTTTTGATCCCTACAGCGCAGTATAGATCCAGATCTGCGTTATTTCTGTAGGTGCAGTTGCAGGGTGGTTCAACACACCATTTGGAGAGTGATTTTCTTAGTTTTGGGGATCTGCCCTTCACTTTGGAGATCTATTGGAGGAGGCTATTCTATTGCCTATATCAGTTCAACCACACTTTCCAGATCTATAATTTTCAGAAGATCTGTAGTCTTAGATCTCAGATCTACACTTTGTACTTGGTGTTTTGTTGAAAACCCCAAGGGGGTTCATTAGAGGAGCTTGTATAGTGCATGGATCTAATATAGATCTAAATTTGTATGCACTTATTTGCTCTAGATCTGATGTGTAATCTAAAACTGTTGCAGATCCAATAAAATAACACTGTAAGGCTTTTCCCAGTCTTTATATATGGTTGCAGCACCTCATATTGAGGGATTTATTTCATTGGAGGCTTTCTTTTCTTGTTATGAATCTTATGGGCCACTTTTCATACAAATGAAAGGTCTCCATATTGGCCTCGTGCTTTATAAAAGATGATCTGCGTTATTTTCCTATCTTTCTACATTGTATTGTTGCATTCCCCATTTGGGAATATTAAAACCTGCAAGAAAAACCCACCGCAGTTGCTGATACTGATGTCCTCTTGCACTTTCCTTCTTCTCCTTTGACGTCTTTCTCCAAATCCAATGTATGCCACACTCATCCAAGAGTGCTCAAAGGAAACTCTAAGTGTCCAAGAGTATGAGAGAGAGAACACAAGGGATAGCTTCATGCTAGAACTAACAAAAGGTTACCAACTGATCCTCAAAATCCTTTTTTATCAACGAGGCCTCTATTTTCTTCATTTTCCATTATTTTCCTTCATTTTCCTCCTCACATGCAACTTGTGACCTTTCGCCTTCCTTTTATCCTAATTTCCATTATTTTTCATTAATAAAATGCCAATTAATGTCGCATGTATTTCCAAAGCCTTTGCCATTGCCCTTGCCAATTTCCCTTAGCCATAATTCAACTTGGAATATGCATCCCATGACCTTGGTCATATTTTTTTACATTAAATTTAAACCAGGGTTGTTACATTATGCATGTGTGTTAGTCTATTTCACCTCATTTTGGAGTAAACTCCTTATCATTATACATGATTTAAGTTAGATTAGTGTGCACTAATAGCAGTGTTTTTATGCTCATATAATTCAAAGTTTACTTTGGGCCGAGTTTGTAGGCGACAGAGGATTTATGGTTGATTATGCAAGAAGGGTTGAAGAAAGGAGGTAGACAGCTTGATATCAAAAGACTCTAAAGGGAAACCCACCAAATAACTACTAGTCAGATAACACAAGCAAGCTATGTAGTGACACCTCTCATACAAACCTGTATGGTAGCATTCATTTAAATAACCTAACTCATAAGTTAATAAGAAATTGAAGGGCCAGTATGCTTATTGATATAAGGGGTTCTACTTTCCAAACCTAATTGGGGCATGGGTTGTTACCTCTATAACAAATTGAGAGTTACGTGCAAGTTCACATCATAGGAGAAAGCCACAAGGAAAAATTAGATATTGGTGCTTCTCAAGGCACGCTGGTTCATTTTATTTTAATTGCATCATTTTTTTGTTTCCGCAAAATATAAATCTATCGATTTTTTTTTTTTTTTTTTGTAAGTCTATAATTTATATTAAGTTATCTCAAAAGTACATCGTGAGGAGCTTACTCTCAAAATACTTATGGCCTCATTCCTATCGGACTTGTACTCAAATCTGGAAGCTCATCATCAAGGTGATACCGTTGATAAAAAACAATATTACAATAAAGCCAGGGAATGGGAAAAACACTAACTTATGAACATACAGTATCATGGGAAGTGACCCTTTAAGCAATAATATAGAAATTCAAGGTTTAAATAACTAGATGGCCACAAAGGGTTTCTCCAATTTGGGGAAAATTTCAAAGTGGGAAGATGACGGAACATGGAAACAATGGAAAAAACCCAATATGCCACTAGAACTAAAGGAGCAGTGGGGTGTCTTGATTTCCTTGCTAAAAGGTGCAACCTCCTTAGAGCAGAGCACAAAAGATGAACATATATGGATCCCTACAGGAGGAGAATATACTGTCAAATTGGTTATGCTTCGCTTCAAGATCAACAATGGTAGCAAGAATGGAAATTCTGGAAATTTTCTTGGAAGGTAGAAAGTTTACCAAAGATCAAAATTTTCATATGGACTCTCCTTCACAACAAAATTCTTACAACTAAGAATTAATAAAAAAATATGAATCTCCGGGCCATCACAATGCCCTCTGTGCTTACAAGAGGAGGAAAGCATACAACACTTATTCCTAGATTGCAATTTTTCCAAAGAGTGTTGGATCGACATTGTCTCCCCATTAGAAGCAATTTTAAATTAAAACACTTCTCTCAACGAATTCTTATACAAATGGAAGAATAACCACCCCTATCCTCTCAAGAATAAAATAATAGTGCAAAGATATTGGTCCAACATTCCTTCATTTCTTTTCTGGAAAATCTGGCTTTCTAGAAACAACAAGGTCTTTAAAAACAAAAAACCATCAATGGAAAGAGTAATCTCCAAAACTTGGGGGCAAGCCACTGAATTCTTCACTGCAAGAGGGGAAACATGAATTGATTTGATACAACTTCAAGCAAAACAGAGAAACTGAGCAAGGTTCACATTCAACGGGCCTATCTCCAAGGCAATGACTAATTCCAGAAAGGAAAAGCCAAAATGGAAAATAAGGCTATCTGAAGAATATTTCCAGAATTGGCTCAGATCGCTCAATATGCCATGCCTCTTCTTCGATGGGGCCTCGAAAAGAAACCCATGTAAAGATGGGGTAGGAGGAATCATAGTCAACAGTGACAAGACAAGCATCATTTGGTATAATTGAAGCATGGGTATAATGACAAAAAAGAGAGCAGAAGCTTACAGTCTCCTCCTAGGGTTCAAAATACTAAAAGAAAGAAAAATATTGAACCCAATAACCTTTGGAGATTCATCAATTATAATACAAGCAATGACAAGTGGAAAAAAAAAAAAATGCATCGCTTCGTCATATCTTGGAAAGAGTCAAACAATATGCCAATTAGGTAAGGAAAAATGATTACTATCACATCCTAAGGACAAACAACAAAAATGCAGATATTCAGGCCAACAAGGCAGTCGACAGAATAATGGGGCAAACAAGTATTGATGAAGATCTCATCATGATACCAATCCCATGAGGAATAAAATGTTTCAGAAATCAAACCGTAAGGTGGTAAGGCTTCTCAAAGGATGTGACTCTGCTGTCAAGAACGTGATCGAAATATCTTCAAGTACTAAAATTATCAAATCTGACCATCAGCACATGATCAATTCAAATCTTCTTTGGATCACATGTCTAATCCACCTCTTTCTCATGAGTCCATGACCCAAAGGCTCCTTTCTCCTATTTATCTCCCTCAGTGTTGGCCTTCTCAATACATCTGAAAGCCAAGATTTCTTGTTTATCCTGTGTATATTCTGTTTTGGTTTTCGCTTTTGCCATCCCTGCCTTTGTCCCTTTGCGCTCAGTAAGCTCTGTGTCCACTTCATTTCACCCTGTCGTCTTCTCAAGCCTTGTCTTGGATCTTTTGCAAACATCAAGCTTTGTGTTCCTTCCTCCTTACGCAGTAGACGTTGCACTTGGACACCACACTTCTCCTCGAATTTATTTGAGAAGGAGCCCTCCCCCCTCTCGCTATCACCACTCCTAGCCTTCCCTTTTTGTGCACATTCGGGCATGTGGCGCACTCAACACTTCCGATCCCCTCCCTATATCGCAATTATTTTCACACAACACCTTCACATTCCATCCATATCTTCTAGTAATCAAGTGGAATCAAAGGTTGTCTGTTATTCTCAGAAAATAGAATCCCCTATCAGCATCTCTCCAGCTATAGACCTCTAGCTTCAGTCAAAAGAAATCAGAGTAACAACCACAATTCAACAGAGGAAAATGGACAAAAACGAGGCAAGGACTCAATCTTGTGTGTATTGTAGAGCTTATAGAGGTGTAATCGATGAAATAAAGGAGTATATGGCCCAGAACAAGAACCATACAAGAGAAGAGATCATTTTCCTTCGCTAGCAGTGGGCCACAAATACAAAGGAACTGATGGATGTCAAGAACATATGCAATCACATGGAAAGCACAATCAACTACCATGAGGAACTCATAGAAAAAAAAAATCCGATCACAGATCTAATTCTATTGATCAAGGAAGTTCTCACAGAGAAAGTGAGAATGTTGTAAACAAATAGATCAATTCTTCAACTCTGTGATATCCTGTGAACAGAAACCAACACTGATCATATTCTAGTATTTAGGATCCAGTTATCTTTCTAAATGAAATCGAAATGTATTTTCTTACCACCAGTTTGTCAAAGTATATAGCTTAAGTGCAATAGTCAATATAGCTATCAGGAATCCCAGAAGAAGCAACTTGTGCAATATAATAGAAATACAACACTCCTTGCAGACAGTTCCTTTTCGTGGTCTCAACCAAGTGGTCATGTACTGAAGACATTCTCTTCCTCCCCTTTTTCATATAATAGTATCATATATATATATATATATATATATATATATATATTCTAAATATAATTTCACATAATAACAATATAAACATGGTAAACAATACAATAAGCATATAAAATAAATGAATTTAATTATTAATAAATAACTTTATTAATAAAATTGTAATATATAATATACCATGTATATACAATGTTATATATGAATATGAATGTAATTATTAATAAATAACTTTATTAATAAAATTATAATATATAATATACCATGTAATATATCATGTATATACAAAACATTATATGAACACCACAAACTGCATTGAATGTATAAAATCATATATGTTGTATATAAAGGGCACATGGAGAAATACAATGAATGGACCAATAAAATATTTTGGAAGACCATATATTAATACAACTTTACCAAGCATTTCAATTTATGAAGGGAGTATTTCATTCAGCTTGAAAATTTCAACGAATGGTAAACTATATTTTGAACCCACACATTTACTTATGGATCCTTTCGAATATTACACGTGTTCTATAAAAAATTTCTCCACTAATCATTTGAATCCTAATCAAATTATGGGAAATGTACGGAAAATAATTTCACGATGGAGAAAGGTATTGGAATCGATTATCTTCGTATTTGTGGAGAGCCATTTTAATAACCGTAGGCCCGAGCTTGGACTTTTTCTTTTCAATTTCGTTTTTTTTTTTACGAAGTTTCAACGGTCATATAAGTTATAGAAAATTAAAATAAATTATAGAAAATTAAATGGGATGAGATAGTATATTTCCATAGTTAAATTTAAATTAAATTTAATAATGAACATATACTGCCCATCACATTTAATTTCCTAACTTACGATTTCTTTCGTAAATACCTTCCGTCCACTTCACGCCTCGTTGGAAAAGGTTGTCTGTCACCACTTCCCGAAGGTTTTCCTCACAGGATCTCGGAGACCGGGGAAGGTGGAATAAATGAATACACTTGCATTTTACCTATTTCACACTCGGCTCAACATCATTTGTTAGCATTGCATCAATCACTGCCACGTCCTCTTCATCGTGACATCATTTGTTCGCGTTGTATAATGTAGTAATGAGTCTCGGATAACTCATGTCATAATGTTAAGAAATATTTCACGACGGTGGTCTGACTAATTATTCTTATGCAATCTCTTTGTTTGGATTTGGAGATGTTTGTAAGTAGAGGTTTGTTAATTATTTAGTGGGCATTTATTTGCATACGTTGGTTTGGATAATAAATACGTCTTGAAACTATTTCTTATTCTATTTATCTAATTTCAATTTTAAATGTCTCTTATTCTTGTGATGTTACTTTGTTCTTGATTGAGAGAGATTAATCTTTCTTTCATTGATATAGGAGTAGGATTAATATTTGTTTTTTTCACATTAGAATAGGACTAGTTATCCCTTGCATAGAGGCAAACATCTTGGTTCTAAGTGGCTGGATTAAGCTCTTATATCAATCAAAACTTGGTTAAGTGGCTGGATTAAGATCTTATATCAATCAACTTTTTGATTGATCCTAGTCTTTGTTTGAATCACTAAAAAACAGTCAAAAGGAATTGTATCATATTGTAAAAAAAAGTTTGTATATAAACTAATACTATTAACATTGACATTTTGTGACATTTATTTATAGGATTAATTTAAATCTTCAAAGTAGATTTTGAATTACTAATATTCTTTTTAAAGTATTAAGTATATAGTAGTATTAAAATTAAAATTAGTTGTATTATTAAATACATTTATGGTAAAGCACTTATAATAGGTAGATAATTGTATTTATTTTATAGAATTAAAGTAGGTATTTAGTGTCCTTAAATTATATTCTAGATAATAAAGTAGTTTAGTGATAGAATAGTTTAGCATTTGTTTAATATTGTTTCCTAAATTTAATATAAGATTTATATTAGTATAATGATATAGATCTAATACAGCTAATATGATATTATAGATTACATTAGATTTATAAATTAACATAATCTTATTTAGTTAATATTAACATAATTAGTATAGACATAAATTATATTGACTTCGATAACTTTAGTATTAAGATAAAATTAACATAGTTTTACTATAGGATTAACGATTAATATTAACTTAATATCATAGAGGTTAGTCAGGTTAAAGTAGATTAGGTGAACTTTAAGGCATAACTTAGTTGTGGCTTGGCTGAGCCCTAGATCAGCTTAAGGATCACTTTCTTGTATGAGCTCATCAAGAGGGTTGATTTGATGTCTCTTCTTTATTGGCAGCTAATAGACACACCATAAGACATCAGAGATAGAGAGAGGGTAATTGGACCCTAGCCAGTTGAAACCACCATTCCAAACGGAAAAAGGATCTTCTCTAAGGTCTCGACTGGGTGTTTTCCCCCCAATGTTGAGGCAAACATTTCGAGCCTACAACAGGACGATAGATTTTGATTTTCAAAATAAAATCTTGAATTTTTTCTAGGAAAGAAAAGAAATTAAATCAAGGGGAATCCTAGGGAAACCCGAGAAGATAATTAGCTATAATGGCACAATTTTTTTTTTGAAGAAGGAACAAGGAGTAATTGCACAATTATGCTCACTACATATTCAAACATCTAAATCATCCATTTCTCCATATATATAAAGTGTCCTTGACAATCATTCCAAGGTTTTTGAGACTCCCAAAGGTATCCCACCTATTCACAATCATGATCATGCTATTCACTTGATTCTAGGAAGTGTTTCTCCAAATACCAGACCTTACAGATATCTCTATGATCCGGATCTTGGGGGGAGGCCCCCAAGATCTAAAAAAATTGAAATAGATCTGATAATATCTGCAAAAATTAGAATGCCAGAAAAAAGAGAGAACACAAAGAAAATAAAACCACAAAGAAACTTTTTTTATTAAAACAGAGAATAACTGTAGAAGCTACATTGTGGCGGACCATCTGTCCTTTTACAAACTGAGGCTTGTTATTTATAGCCTTTTTTTGAGTTAAAATACAATGTGTAGATACCATAGGCCAATACCATGGGTAGATACCACTTACAATACCATGGGTAAATCCCATGTGTGGATGAATACCATAGGTGGATACATACCATGGGTCACTTACAATACCATGGGTGAATAAATATCATGGGTGGATGAATACCATGGGTTGATGTCATTTACAATACCATGGGTGGATGGATAACATGGGTAGATGAATACCATGGGTTGATGCCATTTTCCATTCGGATCATTCCTCCCTCCTTAAGAAGCAATGGTCCCCATTGCGTGAACTTCCCTCCTGAGAAGCCTTTGTTGAATATGAAGAGCCACTGAAGAGAAAGGTTTTGTGTAGTTAACCCATAACCGTGATGAATGAAGATTCGAGGATACAGATACCCTGTAATGCTTGTGAACAACTGTGATATTGACAGTGTGCGGCCTAACAAATGGACTTCGATGAAGTGTGGGTTTGTGGATAAACCAAAACCACGACAAACGAAGATCCGATGATAGAGATACCCTGTAATGCTTGTGACCAACTGTGTGACTAACAATGTGCAGCCTAACAAATGGACTTCGATGAAAATGATTTTGTGCGGATGACCCATAACCGTGATGTTGATTGTTGATAAAGTAGCAGGTGTCTACATAGCTTGGGGTGGGAGGACACGTCTCCAAATAACCCAAGCCGAATGCTGCTATGTTGAAACTGATGAATGTGAAGCAGGTGCCTACTAAAGCGGGGTGGGAGGGCACGTCTCCAAAGGGAATCCGCTCCGAATGCTGCTCCAGATTTTAAATGAGCATAATTCGGCCAATATAACTCAGAATATTTATTATAACCTGTTTTTGGAAATGGAATGATCATTCTGCATCTTCTCATGTATTTGAAACCACTATTTGGAGACTCTAGACTCTCAGATTTGCGCTGGAACTGTCTCGCCGTCACAAAATTTCTGAAAAAATAGTTGATTTTAAATCAACGATAACTCCCACATCTGGACTCCGATTCGACCGATTTTTTTTTTGAACTTGGGTGATTTTTCAAGAGGAGCTCAGATTTATATCCATTCTTCTGAAATTTTGCACTAAAAATTGCGAAAAATGACAGGAGAGCCGCCGTCCATGAATTGTCGTCAGAAAAATTACTTCAACATTGCTGATTTTGAATCAGCGATATCTCCCTCATCCGAACTCCAATTTGGCCGATTTTTTTTTTTAATTTGAGTATTTTTTCACAAGGAATCCAAATATGGTCTTTGTTTTTGTAAAATTTTCACCAAAATCTTTAGATCTGATTTGAAAACTCGCCGCCCAAAAAAAATCATGGATTTTGCTGAAGATTGCTGCAAAACATTGAAATTGAAATATGTTTCAAACCCTCATTCCCATGGAGGCATAACCTGAATCTGATACCACTGATCCGGATCTTGGGGGGAGGCCCCCAAGATCTACAAAAAATGAAATAGATCTGATAATATCTGCAAAAATTAGAATGCCAGAAAAAAGAGAGAACACAAAGAAAATAAAACCACAAAGAAACTTTTTTTTATTAAAACAGAGAATAACCATAGAAGCTACATTGTGGTGGACAATCTGTCCTTTTACAAACTGAGGCCTGTTATTTATAGTCTTTTTTGAGTTACAATACCATGTGTTGATACCATAGGTCAATACCACGAGTAGATACCACTTACAATACCATGGGTAAATCCCATGTGTGGATGAATACCATGGGTGGATACATACCATGGGTCACTTACAATACCATGGGCGAATAAGTATCATGGGTGGATGAATACCATGGGTCGATGCCATTTACAATACCATGGGTGGATGGATAACATGGGTAGATGAATACCATGGGTTGATGCCATTTTCCATTCGGATCATTCCTCCCTCCTTAAGAAGCAATGGTCCCCTATCAGGAAAGCTTCCCTTCTGAGAAGCCTTTGTTGAATATGAAGAGCCACTGAAGAGAAGGGTTTTGTGTAGTTAACCCATAACCGTGATGAACGAAGATCTGAGGATAGAGATACCCTGTAATTCTTGTGACCAACTGTGATATTGACAGTGTGCAGCCTAGCAAATGGACTTCGATGAAGTGTGGGTTTGTGGATGAACCAAAACCATGACAAATGAAGATACGAGGATAGAGATACCCTGTAATGCTTGTGACCAACTGTGTGACTAACAATGTGTGGCCTAGCAAATGGACTTCGATGAAAATGATTTTGTGCGGTTGACCCATAACCGTGATGTTGATTGTTGATGAAGTAGCAGGTGCCTACATATCTTGGGGTGGGAGGGCACATCTCCAAATAACCCAAGCCGAATGCTGCTATGATCAAACTGATGAATGTGAAGCAGGTGCCTACTAAAGCGGGGTGGGGGGGCACGTCTCCAAAGGGAACCCGCTCCGAATGCTGCTCCAGATTTAAAATGAGCATAACTCGGTCAATATAACTCAAAATATTTATTATAACATGTTTTTGGAAAATGGAATGATCATTCTGCATCTTCTTATGTGTTTGAAACTACCATCTGGAGACTCTAGACCCACAGATTCGCGCTGGAACTGTTTTGCCGTCACAAAATTTCTAAAAAAATAGTTGATTTTAAATCAACAATAATTCCCACATCCGAACTCCGATTCGTTCGATTTTTTTTTTGAACTTGGGTGATTTTTCAAGAGAAGCTAAGATCTATATCCATTTTTCTAAAATTTTGCACTAAAAATTGCGAAAAATGACAGGAGAGCCGCCGTCCATGAATTGTCGTCAGAAAAATTGCTTCAACATTGCTGATTTTGAATCATCGATATCTCCCTCATCCGAACTCCAATTTGGCCGATTTTTTTTTTGAATTTGAGTATTTTTTCACAAGGAATCTAGATCTGGTCTTTGTTTTTGTAAAATTTTCACCAAAATTTTCAGATCTGATCTGAAAACTCGCCGCCCAAAAAAGTTCATGGATTTTGCTGAAGATTGCTGCAAAACATTGAAACTGAAATATGTTTCATAGAGGTTCCTCTACACTGTCAGGACAAGCACTCCATTGATCTGACTCCCAACGCACCACCGCCTGATGTTGCCATACATCCTGCAACTACACATATAGAATCCAAACATGTACTGTTTGAGGTTGATAAAGAAACCAAATTTACTAAATGCATCCAGCATGTCCACCTGCAGGTCCTTGACATCTTCAACACATCTAATACTCAGTTCAACAAAATTTGCCTCATCTCATGGAGGATCTCAACGCAATGGGGACCATTGCTTCCTAAGGAGGGAGGAATGATCCAGGTGGATATTGGTGGCCACCCACCTATTCCATTTGGACTAGCACCATCAATTCTTGCAGCTCTTCACATTCAGCACAACTTACTATTTTTAGCAGGTTTTTGGGTCCTCCACTCCCGGAGCCGTTTTGGGGCATTAATAATCCAGGTGAATATTGGTGGCCACCCACCGAGTCCATTTGAACCCCCACCATCAGTTCTTTCAATTTTCAAGTTGCAACAAAACTTACTATTTTTAACAGTTTTTTGGGTCCTGAACTTCCGGAGCCGTTTTGAGGCCCTAAACAACTTTTTTTGGGAAAAAGGAGAGCAACATAAGTCGTTGCTTGTTCAAAATTTGTACTCCTCAAATAGATATTTCTAACGAGCTATTGAGCGCGTCAAACGGAGATCGGATGCCAAAGTTACACCCCAGGGAAGTTGAACCACCAATTTACCCAAATGGGCGCCCACAGTTTTGGCGCCTCATCTCCTACGATTAGGTTTTTGGACGTTTCGGATTCTACATTGTTTCTCAACAATAAATAGGCCCTCAAGCCTCATTGTAACAAAGTTCAGAGGTATGTAGCCATCACATCTCTTCTCAGAGATTCGCTACCAGCACCCTAGCTATTTTCTTTCCAGTATGCCTGTAAGCATATTTCTGTTATTTGATATTAATGAAATGAAGCATTATTTCCATTGCATCTCTATTTTCATGGTTATTTCTGTATTCTGTTACATTCCTGCATAAAATCTGGATTAGTGGTATCAGATTCAGGTTACGCCTCCATGGGAATGAGGGTTTGAAACATATTTCAGTTTCAATGTTTTGCAGCAATCTTAAGCAAAATCCATGAATTTTTTTGGGCGGCGCGTTTTCAGATCAGATCTGAAAATTTTAGTGAAAAATTTGCAAAAAAAAAAGACCAGATCTGGATTCCCTACGAAAAAATACTCAAATTCAAAAAAAAAATCAGCCAAATTGGAGTTCGGATGAGGGAGATATCGTTGATTTAAAATCCGCAATGTTGAAGCAATTTTTCTGACGACAATTCATGGATGGCGAAGCTCCTGTCATTTTTCGTAGTTTCCAGTGCAAAATTTCAGAAAAATGGATATATCTCTGAGCTCCTCTTGAAAAATCACCCAATTTCAAAAAAAAAATCGGTCGAATCGGAGTTCGGATGTGGGAGTTATCGTTGATTTACAATCAACTATTTTTTTCAGAAATTTTGTGACGACGAGATAGTTCCAGCGCGAATATGAGAGTCTAGAGTCTCCAGATAGTGGTTTCAAACCTATGAGAAGATGCAGAATGATCATTCCATTTCCAAAAATAGGTAATAAATATTATGAGTTATATTGACTGAGTTATGCTCATTTTATATTTGGAGCAGCATTCGGAGCGGGTTACCTTTGGAGACGTGCCCTCCCACCCCGCTTTAGTAGGCACCTGCTTCACATTCATCAATTTCATCATAGCAGCGTTCGGCTTGGGTTATTTGGAGACGTGCCCTCCCACCCCAAGCTATGTAGGCACCTGCTACTTCATCAACAATCAAAGATCACGCCAGGTCAATCGCACAAAAATCATTTTCATCAAGTCCATTTGCTAGGCCGCATACTATTAGTCACACAGTTGGTCACAAGCATTACAGGGTATCTCTATCCTCGGATCTTCATTTGTCATGGTTTTGGTTCATCCACAAACCCACACTTCATCGAAGTCCATTTTCTAGGCCGCACACTGTCAATATCACAGTTGGTCACAAGCATTACAGGGTATCTCTATCCTCAGATCTTCGTTCATCATGGTTATGGGTTAACTACACAAAACCCTTCTCTTCAGTGGTCCTTCATATTCAAAAAAAGATTCTCAGGAGGGAACTTCACGCAATGGAGACCATTGCTTCTTAAGGAGGGAGGAATGATCCGAATGGAAAATGGCATCAACTCATGTTATTCATCTACCCATATTATCCATCTACCCATGGAATTTACCCATGGTATTGTAAATGGCATCAACCCATGGTATTCATCCACCCATGATATTTATTCACCCATGGTATTATAAGTGACCCATGGTATGCATCCACCCATGGTATTAATCCACACATGGGATTTACCCATGGTATTGTAAGTGGTATCTACCCATGGTATTGGCCCATGGTATCCACCTATGGTATTGTATCTCAAAAAAGGCTATAAATAACAAGCCTCACTTTGTAAAAGGACAGATTGTCCGCCACAATGTAGCTTCTACAGTTATTCTCTGTTTTAATAAAACAAGTTTCTTTGTGGTTTTATTTGCAGGGTGTTCTCTCTTTTTTTATGCCCAAAAGAGTGAAATTGAACGTATGGTTGCATAAATGCTAGAGAAAGGTATAATTAAACCTATCCAAAGTTCTTTCTCTTCTCGAGGAGTATTGTGACACAAGAAGGATGGATCAGGTGTATGTGACAAGTTGCTCAAACTATTGGAGGATAAACAATTGTATGCAAAACCCTCCAAATGTTTCTTTTGAGTACAATAAGTGGAATATTTGGGTCATATGTATCTAATGAGGGTGTTAAGGTAGACCCTAACAAAATTAAATCCATCAAGGAATGGAAAATTCCCACAACCTTGAAGCATATTCAAGGATTTCTCAAGTTCGTAGGGTATTGTTGCAAGTTTTTTAAGGATTATAGGAAGATAACAACACTTGTAACAACACTGCTAAAGAAAGATGCATTTTTTTGGACTACAGAAGCAACTGTTACTATGGCCTTTGAACATCTCAAAGAGGAAATGTGTCGAGTGCCAATCTTAGCTACATCAAACTTCACAAAAACCTTTATTGTGGAATGTGATGCCTCAGGAAATGGAGTTGGTCCTATTTTAATACAAGAAGGAAGACCCATTGTTTTTTAAATTCATTCAATCAAGGGAAAGTATTTACACAAACCTATTTATGGGAAGGAAATGTTGGAAATGCTACATGCTCTGAAGAAATGACACCCTTTCCTAATGGGAATAAACTTCAAGGTATAAGCATATCATGATAGTCTTAAATACTTCTTGGAAAAAATATTATTTTCAAAAGACCAACAAAAATGAGTCCCAAATATGTTGGGTTATGACTTTGAAATCATCTACAAAAAAGGGAAGCAAAATGTTGTTGCAGATGCACTCTCAAGAAGGGATGAGGATGTGGAGCCATTGCTTTGTTCCATTTATTTTATCCAACTTGATTGGATAACTTAATCAAGGGATGAGTGTACAAATGATGAAGAGTCGTGGAAACTCATTCAAAAGTTGCAGCAAGATACTAGTGCATCTGATACATTTATATATAAAATTGATTCATTATGGTACAAAGATTGCTTATATCTATGTAAGAACTACCAAATCAAACAAAAGGTTCCTTTGGAATTACACCCCTCTTTTTTGGAATTACACCCCTCTTCTATAGGAGGGCACTCATGATTTTTAAAAATTTACGAGAGAGTCCAGAAGGGTTTTTTTTTGGATGTCCTTAAATATGATATTCATAAGTTTGTGGCAAAATGTTTGGTTTTCCAAAAAAATACAGTTGAGACAATTAAGACCCTAGGTCTTTCACAACCATTAGTAATTCCAAGTCAGTGTCTGGAGGAGGTCTCAATGGATTTTATCATAGGTCTACCCGAGTTTGAAGGAAAGAGTGTCATTATGGTGGTAGTTGATATACTTACCAAGTATGTACAATTTTGTGCACTATCTCATCCTTTCAAAGCCAATACAATTTTTATTGCGTTCGTGGAAACAATTCAAAAGCTACATGGAAACCTAAATATTATTGTAAGTGACAGAGATCCCATTTTCAATGGAAATTTTTAGACAAAATTATTTTCTTTTCTTGGTACTAAATTAGCTCATAGCTCATTTTATCATCCTCAATCTGATGGGAAAATTGGGATAGTGAACAAATGTTTGGAATGATATCTTCGTTGCTTTGTACCTAATAAACCAACACAATGGGTCAAGTGGTTCCCTCTGGTAGAATGGTGGTATAACACTTTCTTCCATACCGCAGCAAAAATGACTCGATTTATGGCACTTTATGGACATCATCCACCATCCATCACATAGTCTCTAAGAGACAATTATAAGTTTCAAGTAGTGGAAGGTCACATTGAGCATAAAAAATAAGTTCTCCAACTCTTAAAGGATAACTTGACTCTTGCACAAAATCGAATGAAACAACAAGCATATCAACATCACAATTAAAGAATTTTTGACATGAGCTATTGGGTATTTTTGCGACTACAAACATACAAACAAGTGTCCCTCAAGCAAGCTAAGAAGGATAATAAATTATCACCCAAGTACTATGGACATTACAAGGTGTTGCAAATGATTGGTACTATGGCATATAAATTGGAGTTGCCTACATCTTCAGAGGCATGCCGAGTTTTCCATGTTTCATGCTTATAGAAGATTATAGGTGATAAGCTCCCAATTCAAACTCTATTTCCAGAACTTGATGATGAAGGAAACATCATATTGGATATTGAAGCAATCATAGAAACACGAATCTAACAACTATGGAAACAATCATTTTTATAGTATCCCATTAAGTGGAAGAACTTACTTGTTGAAGATTCCACATGGGAGTATGAGTATTTTATACAGAAGCATCCAGAATTACTCAAGCGTTGAGGACAACACATTTTTGAAGGTGAGGGGCATGTTAGGTCCCTATAATACTAGTGTAGCCCCTATATTGTTATTGTCTGCCCCATAGAAGCCAACAATTGTTATTTTTGTGCCCTTACATTATTATTGTTATGTAGAACCTAATTATATTTTGACCCTTTAGAATCCTATATATACGAAGGAAGCATTTTCATAAGAATCATCCAAGAATTGTTCATTTATGTGATGTAAAGGGAGGTTTTCCCCTTGAAGTGGCTTATTATCAAGTCGTTGATCTATCTTTTCTTATGTTTCGGTGTTATTTTGGTCTAGATACATAAGAGGTTTGGGGGTTTCTCATTCATTAGCCCCATTCATATTTGGTGTCCTTGCTTCTTGGAGAGGAGAAGAAAAATATTACGAAGAGCCATTGTTAATGGTTTTGTATTATACTTGTCATTATTCCAGTTGGTGAAGATGCCTGAGTGCATGTATGCATTGGCTTTGTTGGCGAAATTGTCTATGGTTGCGAGTCTTTGGAAATTCTAGCATTGATATTTCCTCAACACTACCACGAACTCCATGGAGGGAAATGAAATGACACAAGGGACCACATTGTAGAGAAAGGGATTATTTTCCATGGGTTGTGCAAGTTGTAGGGAAAAAATAATTGGAATTTCCTATTGTGATTGGAATAGTTCAACAAACCTTTACAACAATGATTGCTTTGTGATTGTGTGAATAAAAACATCTTTTGATCTAATTTTTCAGTGGGTGATAAGGTTGGCCTAAGCACACATCATAGTGGAATCATAACCTAGGTTTGGGGGTGGATTTTTGTAGAGAGTGAATGTGCAGCTATGCCTATGGTTAGGTGGAACATCCAAAGTTTGTAGTCATTTGGTGAATATTTATAAATATAAGTGATTTATGTGTTGTATATGTCTTTATATTTCACTTAGTTATTTATCGATTGTCATTATTTTAGTGTTGTGTATGTGTATGATAACTTTCATTGCATGTATTTAGTGGTTCCTATTTATTTGCATGGATTTGTGTCTCACATGCATCATTTCTCGAATTTATTTATTTAAAAAAAAATCGTAAAAAAAGTTTGACTCTCACCAAAAAACTAGAGTTTGAGGGTACCTAGACATGGGAGTGCATAACATATTGGTATCATAGCTTTCATTACAATGCTCAGGCAATATGAAATGAGGAATGGGTGAAATTTTTATGTAGACACTGAGTTAGAGGCATCTCAAAAATTGTAACCATTTCTTGAAATTACAATTTTTTAGAAATTTTGGAAAATTTCGGAATTTCATGTCTGATGACATGTACGATGATGTGAATGCCACATGTGTGATGACATTGTGATGATGTTGTGGAAATGCAGTGGTGGTTGTGCCATGGTGGTAGGTCCATAATGGTAGGAAATAAGATCAAGGGAGGGGGTTTATAGTGTGTCATGGTGGGATTGGGGTTATGTTGGAGCCACATTGCATTAACAAGTTGTGGTACCACATAGGTGGTATTATAAATTTTTTTGAGTGGTTTTAGAACTTTGAAACAAATCTTAACACCAATCAAGAAACACCATGTACCCCATTGGTGGTATGACCCCAATAAGTGGTATCATGAGCTTTGTTGAGAGTGGATTTTGTGCATCTAAAAATATTGATATGTGGTTTCCATTTTTTCTTTGGGTGGGGACGATCTCCATAATTAGGTGATTTTTGGTGCAAGTGAAAGGTATAGCGTGCCTTTCATGTAAGCTCAAATGTACATACTTAATTGTGTAGGACACTTACAAAATTTTGGATGACCTCTATTCAACAAACCCATTCATATTACAAGTTCCAGGATTGTAGACATTTATTTTTAAATACCCTATGTTTAGAATTACAAATATCTACAAGCATATTCCTTTTACCATGCCATTCGAAATAATACTCCCATATTTTCTCGTGATCTTTTAAATCATTCATAAACTCAAAATAATATTTGGCTTTGTCAGTTATCAATGCAGGAAGTCAATATAGCTAGAAATAATTTATTCTTCAGGAAATGATTCTTTTCATTACTAAAACTTCCAACAAAAGCTATAGGAATTAAGAGGGTTACCATAATAAAAATAAACAACGATTTGAATTATTACCTCTTCCACTAATTTTTTTTTGAAATATCAAGATCAATCAACCTCCTAATATTTGTCAAGACATTCCTCTATGACCTGTTTAATTCCTTTCGGTTGTAATAAGCTAAGAGAAAATAAATTAATCACTTTTTATAGTGTACTTTTGATTGTAGCAGGCCCTGTAACTTGTTGAAGATAAAATTTAAGAGAATGTTCAATCACTATTTCACCATGCTCAAATTATCAATTCAATACCAATTGAACCTTGAATTTATTAGTGAGCAAATACAATGGTTTTTCTGCAATCGTGTTTCCACTAGTTGGAGCAAAACTCTTAATACAACTTACATAGACAATTCACTATTTAACTTCAAGTTTAGACACAATTGTGATCTAATCGAACAATTCACAATAAATTGACCAAATTAAAATAGAGATGATCACAAAACAAAGATTATACTCTTTAATAATTTTACACAACTCAAATCGTGGGGATGAATACAAAGAGGTCAATTACATTGAAGGTTTTTTTTTTTTTTCCCTAAATAAGTCTACTTCTATTATATAATATAGGCCACAATATTACATTCGTCATCTGCCAGAGTTGGCAAGCCAATTCCGGCAGGAAATACCAGATTCAAAACAACAAAATAGGGGTTTCCCCAAACAGGGAAACCAACCCTTGAAATATGTTCATGAAAATTAGAGGGTGCTACCCATTTAGGGAAACCAGCTATGTTCATACAATATCTAGACCCGAGAATAAAAAGAAGCAAATTGACTGGATTAGAGCGAAATTGACTGAAAAAAAGCACAAAGAGAAGAACCCAGTTGTTAAGCTGTCAATTCCTTGTCATCCTAGATTGGCGATTGAAGTAGCTCTTCCTAAATTCAACACACGTACTCGGAGTTATCATCCTCGAGCTTGGACACCAGGGCGTTCATCAAAGGAGAGGATGTTGCGTGAGCACCTGTTCCTACATTTGTGCCGTCATCATCCGAGTTGCAACTTCTATCACTGTTCGAGGCTAGCTGAACCAGAAAAGCCACCATTTTTCAAGGGGGAAAGGGGGAGGTGAGGAGATTGTGGATTTGCGAGGACATTTCATGGAGTGGGAGCCAAAGCCAGAGCTATCCATGGAAGGATCAGGAAGGTGCATTGGCAGGCGAGCGGAGAGGCTGATGGGATCCAAGACCTCCAACTCATCCCAATTAACAGAGAGATTCACCGTTATGCCAACAATGGCGTGAATGGGAGGACGGGAAGGGAGCCTGCGTCCACCGCCCCTACAGCCACACATGCAGTGACGGTGGGGCATGGTTGAGGAGCCGGGATGCAAGTGAGGCGAGGGGGGAAGCACAACGCCATGGCAAGGAGCCGAAGGAGCAGATAAATGGTGCAGGGGCTAGTAGAGGTGGAGGTGTGGGGAGCGACAGAGCCGAGCCAGAGAGAAATATAAATGCTGAAATATGGAGCCGGAAGCACAATCTTATGGTCCATGAATGGTGGCAGAAGGCAAGTTGGCATGACAGGCATAATGAATGCAGGCAGGTCGACATTAATGCATAAATGATGCAGAGAGGATGCTGCATTGCGTTTGAGGGCGTTAGAGAATAAAGAACCCATACCCTAGACTTTAATCTCCTTGCTATGGCCATGTGCCACTGTGTAAGGAGGACGATGTCCAATGTCGGCGAGGCCAGATAGCGACATACCTTAATGCACATTAACACCCACATCTGGGTACATTGAAGGTTTTATCCAATTACTCTATAAACCTTTATAATCTCTAAAAAACCACCCTCATACAAGATTGAGATTGGATTCATATACATTTTTCTAGCTCATAATAGATTCAATATAACAGGATCTCAATAGTCCAATAAAACTAAAAGATCAAAAGACCTTTATTTATAATCTACAATTGAAATACATTTTTGGCTAGTACATAACAAAGAGATCGAATCTCTTTTATTTTTACTTAATTTATCTCAACAAAATATTAAAAAATTTCAAATATTTCACTCTCCAAACATATTTTGACTTTCTAAAAGTATGAGCTAGATTTGCTTGATACCCTTGCATCATGTGTAGAACAAGAAAATGGAAAGGTAAAAGGGGAATGGAACTTTCCCATCCCCATGACAAATGCATAACTTCCAAGTGGTAGCAGAGTTTGAAAGGTGTCAGGTGGATTGGTGAGCTCAGGTGGGGTTGAAAAGAGATAAAGAAAAATAAATAAAAATATAAATAAAAGAAGAAAAGGAAGAAGGAGGAGACAAAGAAAGAAAGGTAAAGAAAAATAAAGGGGGGTAAAGAAAAATAAATAAAGGTAAAGAAACGGGAGAGATAAGGAGGACTAGGTGATGACATGATAGGTTTGCTCCCAAAGGAGGTGACTTGGTACCACCCCAAGGTACCATGTGGGACCTGAGTGCCATGTCAAGGCCACATATGTGGCTAGATCAAAAATTTTGTGTATATATATATATATATATATATATATATATATATATATATATATATATATATATATATATATATATATATATATATATATATATATATTTTAGGTTATGAAAAATCATAGGCATTTTTAGGGCCTAAATAATGCTTTTATATGCTACAAATTATGGGAAGCCTATGTGCTATTTTGCATATGGTCATGTTTTCGTTGCTATAACACTCTCCAAAATTTTGGATTGCACCAAATTTCAGATCCTACCTTGGTCTTGTATATTGTTATCGAAAACATTGAAATTCATTCCATGTGTTTTCTCTAAGTGTTTTGGTCCCTTTTTCGAGAAAAGAAAAACATTGTATTTTTTCATGTTAAGAGTCGCGCGATGTATATAAGATTGTTTTGGTGGTTTCAAGGGGTTATCTTTGTGAAAATGTGTTTATCTTACCATGTAAAAATTCGTTGCACTCATTCCCAAAGTTTTAAGCATTATCGTACAAGTGTCGTCATAAAGTGTATCTTTGGTGTTGCACTTGTCGTAATTGATCCAGGTGGATATTGGTGGCCACCCACCTATTCCACTTGGGGCCCCACCATTGTTTCTTTTAGTTTTTCAGTTTCCTTTATTGTAGCACAACTTACTATTTTTAGCAATTTTTCGGGTCCTGAACTTTCGGAGCCGTTTTGAGGCCCTAAACGATGTTTTTTAGGAAAACTGGGAGCAACAAGGGTCCATGGACCAATCTTACTCACTCGAAAGTTGTATAAAGATCATTGTAAAAATTGGGAAAAATACTTTTTCCTTATTTTGAGTTGACATAAGTTAAAACCATGTACCAGTATGATCCATAGGGAAGAGCCGAGATAGCTCAGTTGGTAGACCAGAGGACTAAAAATCCTCGTGCCACTAGTTCAAATATGGTTCTAGATAGGGTTTAGCTGATCTAATGACTAAAGATTCCTCATCAACTGTTATAATTTGACCATATTCGGGTGGTTCATCCTTGGATATCCATACACTTTCAGGAATCAATTTTCCACCTTATCTAAGCTTATGACAAGCTATGGAATTAGAACACGGTAGTTACACATGACTCTTTCTAACCATGCTTGTTTACCTAATCACTTGCTTGTATCATTATCATTACACTCGACATAAGTAATATCACATAGGTTTTATAAGTAACATCATCTAAAGGTTGACCTATCAGTACTAATCACAGTTATCAGATAGATCTTTCTAACGAGGTATGGTGTGCGTCAAACAAAGATCATATGCCAAAGTGACATCCCTAGGAAGTTGATGTACCAATTTACCCAAATGGGGCCCATAGTTTTGGCGCTTCATCTCCTAGGGTTAGGTTTTTGGATGTTTAGGGTTTTCCATTGTTTCTCAATAATAAATAGGCTCTCGAGCCTCATTGTAAAACAATTCATAGGCCTGTAGCCACCACATCTCTTCTCTGAAGGGGAAACCTTTATCTTCTTCTCTATCTAGTTTCCACCAGAGCCTTAAATTATTTAAATCTGTCAAAGACTTTAGATTTATTCCTCAGAAAATATATCCATGTATTCCTTGAGAAGTCATCTATAAATGGAACATAGTACACACACTTGCCCAGTGATGGAACTGACACAGGTCCAAACACATCACTGTGCACAAGCTCTAATATCTTGTTTGCCCTCTTAGCACCAGAAGGGAATCTCACTCGATTGAAATTCCCATATACACAATGTCCACATAAATAAAAATCCAGAGAGAAATTACACACACCTTCTACCATACCATTACCATGTAGTATTCGAAGGCCCTTCTCTCCGATATGTCCAAGCCTTTGATGCCATAACATGGCATTTTCTCCAGAGAACACAAGGCTTTCTTCTCCACTTTCAGGAACCACAAAAATATTGCACCCATCAATAACAATGCTATCCAGAAGCTTGTACATAGTTCCAATCCAAACTCCATTCATCAATACTAGTTCTCCTCGAACCATCTTGAATGTATCTTTCTCGAACACTATTTTTACAACTGCATCATCCATCTTGCTTAAAAAAAAAATTTCTAACAAAATCAAGAATATGCAGAACATTGGGAAGTGTTCTAATCCTTCCACCTTGCAGCTTCAACCTCAGTTTTCTGCGTCCGACGTTTCTGGTCTTCCTGTCATCCCCTAGGAAGACATCACCACCATCATATTTCTAATAATCGCAAAACCACTCCCTATGGGGAGTGAAGTGGAAGGATGCACCTGAGTCAATCAACCACGCCTCATGATCTACATGTGTATTTGAAGAATAACCCAAATACACATACCCACCTTCATATGAGGTGGTTTTTGCCTCTATAGAAGGAGCATCATCAGATCCCTTTCCTTTCTTAGGAGATTTAAAACAATATTCCTTTTTTGGGAAATGATGTCAACTATATGCAAGAGCAAGACCAAAGACCCAAGTCTTGAAGGTTTTCTAGAATTGCAAGAGTTTGAGGATGTATTTGTAGAAATACTAGGTTTGCCACCAAAGAGAGATAAATATTTCTCTATTGATTTAATGCCTAGAGCTAATCCTATATCAAAGAATCCTTACAAAATGAGTACAAAAAAATAAAAGAATTAAAAATGTAGTTATATGAGTTGTTGAAGAAAGGATACATACGCCCAAGTGTTTCGCCTTGGGGAGCACCAATATTTTTTGTGAAAGAAGGATGGAACATTAATTTTAGGCATTGAATATAAACAACTAAATAATTCCAAAATGAAGAATAAACATCCTCTACCTAATATTGATGGCACCTTTGATCAACTAAGAGGATAAAATATTTTTCAAAGATAGACTTAAAATCAAGATATCACTAAGTGAGGATTAAGGAAGAACATATAAGTAAGACATCTTTAAGAACAAGGTATTGAGATTATGAGTTTGTAATGGTGACTTTTGGATTGAAAAATGCACCAACTATCTTTCTATGCTTAATGAATAGTGTATTCATAAATTATTTGGACGAGTTTTTAATTGTATTCTTGGATGAAATACTTTTTATTGCAAGACAAAGGAAAATCACAAACACAATTGAGGTTGGAACTACAAGTATAGAGGGATCATCATCTATATGCCAATCTAAGCAAGTGTTATTTTTACCAAAAGAATATCTATTATTTGGGGCACATCATTTCAAAAAAAGGCATACCAATAGATCTAGAGAAGATTGAATCCATTAAGGGATAGCTAGCACCAAAGAATGTTTTAAAATTCAGATATTCTTGTGTGATTAGCTAGATAATATAAGAGGTTTATAGGGAAATTTTCAAGAATTTCTCATTCCATCACTTCTTTTAAAAAGAAGGGAATAAAATTTGCGTGGAAAATATATTGTGAAGAGAGTTTCCAACTATTCAAGGATTTACATGCAAGTATACATATAAATTTGATAGAAATCACAACTTCTCAATATTTCAAATTGAAAACAAGAGACACAATTCTACTCTACTAATCTGCGGAATGGAAATGACAATTTAGAATAACATGCATAGACATGCAACAAGAAAAACTACAAGTACACAATGATTTATAGGGGAACCCAATTGGGAAAAAAACCTCAAGCCTCTTTACATTAATTAGATGAATAAAGAAACTATTACAATTGCTTGCTCCAGCTCTGAGCACAACCTGCAAAATAGTTATTGTTCTCTATGTTGATTGAGGACCTCTGGCCAACACTTAGCCACTTTATGCCTCCATCAATCTCCTAGTTCCTTGTGCAATCCTTGAGAAAATTATCTCCTAAAAGATAGGAATTTATTCCTATTTTCTTGTGCAATTCCCAAGGATTGATCAACTGGTTGCATGAAAAATTCTCCACACTCCACTAGTATACTAATAATTTTACATTAGCCTTAATTCCACCACTCAAACTAAGTAATTTGAATTCCATGCATGCATGAGCTATTTTGGGTTGATTGACTAGTTAAATGACATATCTATGAGTTATACTGTTGTATCACTGCACAAATGGCCTTCAATTGACTCTATTAATTGTTAGAGGTCAGTTAATTGAGTAAACTAAAAATAATTGAACTAGATTGCTAAAATTTAACATCCAACACATGCATGTCTAAACTCCAAGCCCACTATCTTAAATTTGTTGATCTAATTGAGTGACAAGAGCCATGTCACACTAGTTAACTACCTCCAAGTTGTCTCGTTGATGTGGAAATTCGATTTACCCATTTTGGCTAAAGCTAAAGTAATTGAGCCTTTCTTGCTACACTTTCTAACACTCCCTCTTAGCAAGAAAGGGATTTTTCACCACCCCTTTCTAGCACTTGCGGAATGTAGTGTAGCATCCTCTCACTATTACTATTGCCACTGTGAAAATTTCAATTGAGAAGCATAAAAAACATTGAATCAATTGTGTCTCCGCAATTGTCTACTGGGAAAAATACACTGATGTTGATTCTACATTGTGCATCATGCACTGCTATCAACACTGCTCTATGCTCCTCTTCATCTAACTACAACAACTGAAACTGATGCTTCTGCTACTGAATATTGTGGGACCCTATAGCAAGGGTAATGATCCATGAGAAGAGTATACTGCAACTGTTATTTCTCTCTTATGGGCCCTGCCCAAATATTTGGAACTCTAGGGCTAAGGATCTACATTGCCCCAACTCACTCCTAGAGGTATGGATGCATGCATGGTGAAATATGATCTACTCATACTTCTATTAATATTTATTTGATGTTTCTTCTGCACTACTGCTGCAACTACTAAAATAATGAGTATGATCTCCCCAGATCCTGAAGTACTAGCTTCCATAGTGCTGCTCCCTATGAAACTAGACTCCCTCTGAGTCTTGATCTCCTTGTAGGAAATTTCTATCCTCCTCATTCTGCGAATATTAATGATCACAACTCCTTTTTATGTCACTAA
This sequence comes from Pinus albicaulis, assembly GCA_034641835.2. Taxonomy (NCBI): domain Eukaryota; kingdom Viridiplantae; phylum Streptophyta; class Pinopsida; order Pinales; family Pinaceae; genus Pinus; species Pinus albicaulis. The sequence goes on from CM076572.1 coordinate 422,399,230, forward strand.
AAATGGCTCACTGATCTTCCCACTAGTGGCCTTCTAGCTCCATTAAGAAGTTTGCACATAGGGTATTTTGGATCTGCCATGAACTAGGGCTCCATAACTCTATCTCCCAATAGCTCATTATTTCTTCAATGATCACTGTACATGAGGACTTTAAGGACTGCCCACTTGTCAAGATTCTAGTTGCTCCCTAATGTTGCTCCTAGGACACTTGTGATGAACCTAAATCTGTTCCAAGCTCGAAAATTTGAACTTCCCTCCAAAGCATACTCTAATTCCAATATGTTGAAAGACATTCTCTGGAATGTGAAGAAAAATTGCTACACTAAATATGCAAATTCGAAATTACTGAAGAAAAAAATTCAAAATACCGGTTCTAATGTGATTTTAGGGCTCTGATACCATGTAGAAATTTGATAGAAATTGCAACTGCTCAAGATTTCAAACTGAAAACAAGAGACACAATTCTACTTTACTAATCTGCAGAATGGAAATCACAATTTTGAATAACATGCATATAAATGCAACAAGAAAAACCACAAGTACACAGTGATTTCTAAGGGAACCCAACTAGGAAAAACCCCTCAAGCCTCTTTGCATTAATCAGTTGAATAAAGAAACTATTACAATGGCTTGCTCCATATCTGAGCACAACCTGCAAAAGAATAATTGTTCTCTCTACTGATTTAGGACCTATGGGCTACAGTTAACCACTTTATGCCTCCATCAACCTCCTATTTCCTTATTCAATCCTTGATGAAATGAGATCCTAAAAGATAGGAATTTCCTCCTATTTTCTTGCGCAATTCCCAAGGATTGATCAACTGCCCGCATGCAAAATTCTGCATACTCCACTAGTATACAAATACTTTTACATTAGCCATAATTACTCCTCTCTAGTTGAGGAATTCTAATTCCATACATGCATGAGATATTTTGGGTTGATTGATTAGTTAACTGACAAATATTTGAGTTAGAATGCAGTCTCACTGCACACTTGACCTTTAACTGACTCTATTAATTCTTATAGGTCATTTAAATGAGTACAACTGAAAATAACTGAACTAGATTGCTAAAATTTAGCAACCAACACCTGCATGACGAAACTCCAAGCCCACTAACTCAAATTTACTGATCTAACTGAGTGATAAGAGCCACGTCACACTAGTTAATTGCCTCCAAATTGTTCTGCTGATGTGTAAATTCAATTTACTCAATTTGAATAAGGCTAAAGTAAAATTGAGCCTTTCTTGCTACACTTTCTAATAATTTATTGATTTTGAAGATGAAAGGTCCAATAAATATTTTGTGATTTGTACATATGCATGCAATGAAGGAACTCGAGGAGTGCTTACTTAGAATAGATATGTTATTAGTTATGAGTCAATGAAATTGAAATACCATGACAAATTATGCCACCCATGATTTGGAACTTGTTGCCATAGTGCATGTATTGAAAATGTGGAGCCATTATTCAATGAGGAATACATTTGAATTGAGGACATACCATAGTGGTCTAAAATATTTATTTGAGCAAACAACCTTTATATTCTAGGCAAACAAGAGGGGTTAAATTTTTGAGTGAATCTGACTTTGACATGAAGCACATCAAAGGAAAGTAAAACAAATTTGTATATGCACTCAAAAAAATGGTACATATTATGCATTACACAACCATTAGTGTTCATAGTTTTAGGTTTCAAAATAAAAAATTTAGAAGTCACTACTACATATAAACACTACCTACAGGCAAAAGAAAATCTAAAGAAAGAAGAAATACCACAAGAATTTAAATAATGCAAGCTATAGGAAGATGATATACTTTTGTATAAAAGTAATGTGTATGTTCCTAATTATCAAGAGTTGAGGAAATTAATTGTGAAAGAAAACCATTATATTTTGTATGAAAGAGACCATGGTCATCAAAAAAACAATTTCAGTAATGAAAAATGAACAATTTTTGTTAGAAATGAAGAAGTATGTAGCTATTATATTTCCAAATGCATGGAACATCAAAGAGTGAAAGTTGAGCATAGACACCTAGCAGGTTTGTTGCATACATTTCCAATTCTAGAGTGGAAATTGGAAGTTGCAACCATTGATTTTATAGCCAAATTACCTAAAAAAACAAAGCAACATGATTCATCAATGGTGGTAGAGGATAAATTGACAAAGACTACTAATTTTATTCCAATTGAAAGTTAGTCATAAGGTAGCTAACATTATAGAAGTCTACATGAAGTAAATTGCTAGATTGCATGGAGTACCAAAAACAATTGTTTTAGATAAGAATCACAAGTTTACTTAAAATTTTTGGAGAGGATTATTTGAAGTATTTCATACAAATATAAATTTGATCACATCATATCATCCACAGATAAATGGAAAGATAAAGAGAGTCAACCAAATAATTAAAGACAAGTTGAGAATGTATGTAATGGATAAGCCACCCAATTGGGAAGATTATTTTCATTCAATTTAGATTGTTTCTAAATCTGAGTCCATTTTAAGCTATATATGGTTGGAAATGAAATACTCTAGTAAGTTAGAATAACCCAATAGACAAAGTAGTATTTACACTAGAAGTGCTCAAGAAGATGAAAGAGAAAATGGTAAAAATTAAGCATAATTTAAAAGTTGCACAAATCAGGAAAAAGAGTTATGCTAATAAGAGTAGGGCATCCAAATAATTTAACATGGGCATGCATGTGTCTTTAAAAGTGAAGCTAAAGAAAATCTAACTAAAGTTGAGCAACTATACTAAGTTGGCAACTCAATTTTGACATCCATTTGAGATGCTAGAAATGATAGGACCAATTGCACACATGCTTGCATTTCCCGCTTCCATGAAACTGCATAATGTGTTTCATGCATATTTGTTGAAAAAGTATCTACAAAAAACAACATTTGCTCTTGGCGTATTTGCTAACGCTAACACATGGTCAATTAATGAATTGTTTGCGAAATTGGACAAACAAAAGGCTAAATTGTCATAAATGGAAGAGAAATTAAACAAATAGAAATATAAGGTTGAGGAAGAACATCAAAAATATATTGTCCAATTTAAGAAATAGTTAGCCTTGTAGCTAATGGAAGCATAACATAATATAAACATGAAATTGATGAATTGAAGCAAGTAAATTTGAAGGAATTGGAGACAAAATTGAAGGAAAATGAGATAAATCTAGAGATAAATTCTATAAATTTTCAAGAAAAAATTGATTGATTCTTAAATACAATTAGAACAAGTTTAGATATATTAAAAATCGATGTATATAATTAAGAGTGGAGCTCATAATATCAACTCTAAGCTAAAGGATAGTCATTTGGAAATATTTTAATAAGGTAAATGAAATTCATTAATTTTATCATGAATTGTTGAAATGTTTTGATAAGGTAGAAGGTCAACTTTATTATAAGAAAGTTGCTCAATAATGTTTGTGGGAAGCAAAAGAAAAGCCTGGAAATATTATTAAAACTAATGGAAAAGAAAGGCTTCAAATTCGGGTGTCAATGTACCATTGGACTCTTGATTATTCTAATATCAATGATTTGATAGATGAAGCTAATCAATGGTTTCCAATCTCAGGGACCTAGCTTTAGACATAACGAAAGATTATGATATGCCATGTGCTAGAATAGTTAAACAATATGTACCAAGTCAACTCTACATAGTTAATCTTCAGGAGCAGTGGGATGCAAGTAAAGAGAAAATATTACAACTTAACAATTGGGATAGTGAAGCTATTGAAAAATTCATCAATGTACCTATGGAACATGGAAAATATATTTCCTTTTCTTTTCAAAATATAGAAAAAAGAAATAAAAAAAATTAAAGGAGACTGTAAATGTGAATTAATTTTGGATAATTTAAATACTCCTTATATTTCTCATTTGATAGATCTATTACGTCAATGGAAATCTATTTCAAGAAAAAATAAAACTAGCAATTGCTCCTAAAGGTGCAAAGGGGCACTGAAGGAATTAAAGAATTGGAAAATCAGGAAAGATGTGAAGATAAAATGAATTAGTTTTCGCATGATTTCTTTTATCAGTTGGGTAAATAAAACACATAGGACAACTTCAAAAAGCTAGACAAAAAATTGAATCTACAACATGCTGTTGCCTTATTTTCTGGCACCAATACTATGTCATATTTGTGGGCTTCAACATCTGCACTCAATCTTGTGGAGCGAAATTGTGATTTTGATTGTTTTAAATGAGATTTAAAACTTTATGAGCACCTAAATTCTGCCAATTGTATAAGTTGAACTTTTGATTTTAACACATATCTACTAATTTCAATAATTTTTTTTGAAAATAATGGACAAAAAACTCAAAACCTAGAATAACTAAACTACATTTTAATTCAAAAACCATGAACAGTTGTGTCATTCACCAAGATTTAGCTGCACGAAGTGAAGAGAATGATGGTCATCTATAAATAATATTTTTTAGTTGAAACGATGGCCATCTATAAATAATCTTCTTTAGTTGAAATATGTGAGTTGAAGGGAAATGATATTTTATATTTGAGAATTTGAATGTCTTAAAAACTAAAAATATTTTCTTTACAATGAAACACAAAACCTCAATTAAGAGTAATAAGAACCAGTCATCCACAAGAATATAATTGCATATTTTGTGAATTTTTAGCATATTTAAGTTACTTTAAGTTACTTTAATTTGATGGTCACTTTAATTTAATGATCAAAACAACATACAACACAAAACACCATGTGATCATTAATTTAGAAAAAACTTGGGGTGTCTCACAAATGTAGGGTATTTCATAAATAGTGAAAACATGTACCCTAGCAGAGCGCTAACCTATTGAATTCCTCGACTCATTCACAGTAGTATTAAATCAACACCATTCCGCGATTTAGTTGTTGTTGCTAATTTTAGTTAAATAAAATAAAGATACCATGCCAAGTGTCACCAAAATTAAAGTAGAGTTTGCTTGCAGTAGGCCAAAGTTGAGTCTCGATGGTTGAGTCTCGATGCTTATGCACATTAGGGTCAAGAAAAATAAAAGTGCATATATCACATGTTCTGAGGAGCTTAGTCGCAAATATAATACCAATAAATGAAAGGAGTACCTCCGTTATTGAAGTCCCTTCGGCAGGGTGGATTTGGCTAAGGGCCAAACATTCCACGGACGCTCGAACATGTAAGTGGTAAAAATATTTTCCAACTCTAAAGTGTATATCAGCCCTACCCAAAATTATAAATGTAGATCTCTATCATGTTTTCTACAAAGTCCACTCTCATATCAACTCGTTCATACACCTCTCTACACGTCAACATCTCATGTCAACTCCATCAAACATTTCCATGCTAAGTAGTTCTCCATCTCCATACGAATCCACCCCACCCATAGTCTAAGTGTGCATCTTTTCAATGGTCTAACTTATTTTCATGTCAATTCCATTATACATGTACATGTTTATTAATTCTTTTATACCTTTCCCCTTGTAATTTATTTTTTTTATAAAATTTGGAAAATGTTATTATAATATATATTTTTATAAAAGTTGGAAAATGTTATTATAATATAAAATAGTGTTACTGAAGTTGATAGAGAGTAGTACAATAAAAAAAATAAGTAATGTTCTTTTTAATGTGAGAAGGGAGATTGAACAAAATATTTTTCTTTTCACTAGACTAAAACATGTGGTTATAAAATGTGTTGATAATATTTATGTTTATCAAAGATTAATTATTTGGATTTTTTTATTTGTGCCAACATTGGTTTATATATTTACCCGTTCGTTGTTGGTGCATAGGACACAGAACCATTACACCAATTCAAATCTCCCTTTAATAGTTTTAATTCAAAAAAAGAACCAAACCGACTTATTAACCTTTAGAGTTGTACTATAAATCATATGCCTAGTAATAATTGTGAAATCTCCAAATACCAACCACTTATATATATGCCATTAGTATATTAATCCTTACAACAAAAACATATAATTATCTCTAATTATTTCTTATATAATTGAGACTCCATACAAAACTATACTCTAAAATTCCTCTAAACAAAAATAATAAACCTCCACACCTATACCTCTTCGCAAATTATTTAAGAATATATATAAATAAAAGCAATATACCTACCATGAAAATGATAAACATTATCTTGAAAAACAAATCACAACCAATAGCTAAACTCACAAAGATACCCACATTTCCTTTGTTATAAAAATCCTATAAATTCAATCCACCCACGATGCATGGAACCTCCAAATAGTTTAATATAAAATTCCTTTCCACATAATAATAATAATAATAATAATAATAATAATAATAATAATAATAATAATAATAATAATAATACACCCCCTCATATCATAATATATAGCTTACTACTCTGACGTCCACATTTTCCCTAGTCTAGGTAACATAAAACACAACCCCACTTTTTGTTCCAATGCTAAGAAGCCTTGTTGAAAACTCTTAATTTAATTCCAAAGTCCTTGTTGAAAACTCTTAATTTAATTCCAAAGTCTAAGTGTTGTTGACCGCTAAATGCTCATAGCTTGGATGGTGCTCAACAACTGTTAAAGTGGTTGTTCCCGCTTTCTTTGTATGATCAGACTTTGCATCGAATGTGGGCCCATTAATGCTTCTTAGCCACTTTATGTCGGCATTATACCTTTCACGATATAAATATTTTCAGTGCATTTCAATGAATATCAATCTTAGAGCACTGATCAGAGGAGCTCGTCTCAGAAAATAATAAAGAATCACAACAATCGACCCTGCGATCTCGCGGTTTCAGCGTTTTGTAATTCATTGTGCGATCATCGCCTTTAAAGCGGGGAGGGCAGAAAGTTTGGATACGATGTATTTAGTGAATCCTGAATCTAAGAAGAGGTCAGGGTGTGGTCGGATAGGTCTATTTCTGTGGGATATTAAGTCCAATTTTAACAACACCTTCTTCAACCCTCAGACCTCAGACTGTATGAATTTTTGCTGGCGAATCATAGTGGGGTGGGGTACGATTAGCGTAGAATAATTAGGGGTTATCGTTTAAAAAAAATACATAAACATTACCCTTTTATTTTTGGATTGAAATGTATGATGTTATAAAATAAAATGTAGGCTCTTAACCGTATATGACCGAGTCATATCATTAAATTATTTTTGTTAGTGAAAGGTCACTGGCGATTTTTGTTAGTTAACATCCTACATTTTATACGGTTAAGATTGGAAATTCATAAACACCAGAATATCTCGTTTCAGATAATTTCTCTGTAGATTTCTCCACAGGTAGAACATTAAATGATAAATCAATTAGAATTCTCATTTTGTCGAATGGTGGGGAAGAAAATCATACCAGTTGAAATCTTAAGCATTTTTTGTCCAAAGGTAAATAAATAAAGACGAAAATAGGACGCTTCTTAGCTCGCCTTCGTTCACTGTAGAGAACAACGACGGTTCGACATCAGCGTCGACAGCGCCCAAACTGCTCCACGGAACACTACAAAAACCTTCGGTTCAAGATGCACCAAGAGAGTTTGTTGGTCTGACCGTTCATTCCAAGTGAGTAGTTTCCTAGTAAAGTAATAAGAGGGCTAATATGATACAAAGTATAGTCCCGTAGTTATTCCAGGTATTGATTCCTTCTGCAATTCTGGACCTGGTAATTGTTTGTGATAGCTTATGCAGTTCGGGTAATATATTCACATACTCTGCATTTGGGCTTTGCTGGAATGGCGAAGCTTATGTGAAACACTTTGGGCTGATGTAATTTCGCAGAGAATGCAGCGATGCCCAGGAATAAGAAACATACACAACTTCACCATTCTCAACGGAATTCGAATTCAATCATGGAACAGACGGTTTCGCTGAGATTCTAGCGATGCACAGGAGGAAGGAACAAACGTGAAGCATTCTGCAGCGAATAAACAATGATAAAAAATTGCAATGCGAGGGACTGGAAACAAAGATTTCAGGCTAAATAATGTCGGGGTCCCATTCTATGGTCCTGAATCTACCAACACATTATTTATTTCCAGTCCACAAACTTCTATACACCCCGCGCTCAAAACATGGCCACAGAAGTGATAGACTTCAAAACTAGAGGAACTTCCATTCACATCAATCCCAACCGTTTAACTTCAAGAAGCGGCCATTTGGCTCAAAAATGGGGCCGTTGAAAAGCTTGGAGCCGAGTTGGTGGATCTTGAAATTGGGTTCGCACAATGCCTCACACATTCAGGTAACCATGTCTCAATTCTCTGTATGGAGCTGCGTCCACAATCTGTTTATGACATCCGTGAAACCCTCAGGGCCATAGTTTTGATGCAGACAATTTGTATGACTATTCTTTGCGATGTTCTGGGATCCGCCACGTCTTAAATTTTTGACGGGATAGAAGGGTGAAGGTGGAGCACAGAATTGGTTGGAGTGAACCATGTTTGCCTAGCCAAACCCATAAAGAGAATACCTTTGATGTAAATATAAAAAAATGAATTCCTCACCTCTTGTAATAGATGGCAACCAATTTGATTTATTGGATATCTGAGATGGAAGTAAACGGCTAGAACAGAGAAAGGAGCTAACATGCGTAATAGATGGCAACCAATTTGATTTATTGGATATCTGAGATGGAAGTAAACGGCTAGAACAGAGAAAGGAGCTAACATGCGTATAGCGGAGGTTTATAGTAGTAGCGGGGGGGTTGAAATTTCATGATTAAAGACTAGGACTCTTCTTGCTATTGACAAGAATTCTCTCCATAGAAGCTTTGAGACTTTGATATAAAGTTATGCGTTTTTATTTATTAATAAGTTCTAAGTAAAGCTATAAGAAACTACTTTTGAAGCGAAATTGTGTGATTGGATAATGGATTCTATCTTCACATTTCAGTGAGTTATTTCCATGAGTTCTTTGATATTTTTCATATATAATTATTAGTGGTATATTATATTATGTTTAAATTTATGTGACTATTGGATACAACTAAACAATATTGGATTTTTTTAGACGATTATTTATATGAAAAAAATAATAATGATATTTGTTTTATGCTTAATATATGTTATATAATGAACAAATTTCTTATTGTGCTTAATATTAAATATATTATTTTGTGTATAATATTAATTGATATTTTATCATGATCAATATAGGTAATTGGTAAATTATTAACTAAATACCATAGAAGTGTATTTAGATTAGATCTATGTCAAAATTAGAATTAGTTTAATGAATTCGATCAAATTTTAGTTGATTCAAACCATTTAATGGAAATTGGGCCTATAGCCTCGTGGAGATTTCTATCCAAAAGAGAGTAATTCTAATTAGGACTTGCCATTAGGTGATCCTCCCTTGTTGTTGTTGACATAATTTTCTCGAGCTTCAACGATTTTTGTGCTAGAAGGAAAGCCTACCGAGAAAATTCTATGGAGTATGTATTTAAAGATAGTTTATTCATAATGGATCTTATACATGTTTTGGAGCATGCTTTTAGTTTACCCAAGCCTACTAGAAGCATTTTTGAAAAGACAGTTAACTGCTTGCTGAAATCAAGATTTAATGGAGACAGTGAAAATTATACTTTTTAACATCTTTCTTAAATTAATCTTATTTGCAATTCATTACATATATGTCATGAAAATGAGATTCACAGATTGTTTACCCTTACTTTGAATGAGAATCATAAGCTTGCTCTAGTGTTACTGGACAATTCTATTCACTCATGGAAGAAGTTCATGGGAATATTTCTTGTTGCTCACCAGGAATATGATTTTAAAGAGTCACGTTTAGAATTAGAAAACGTTTGTAGATATGAAGATGAGTCCACTCATCAATTTCTTTCCTGATTCAAATCAACATGTTTTAGATTTCTTACTAATGAAAAACTTTCTAGTAAATATTTAATGCAATGGTTTTTTTTATCTTTTCTCTCTTCTTTGTATACAAAAATAGTTTTTTCCCTCGAAAAAAAACCATACTTCCATTCATATTTGAAAGAAAGTACATTTTGCATATAAACACTAAATGTGTGCATTCACTATGAATTTTCTCAGTTCCTTGTGTCGTGTACATAGAAAAATACAAAATATGTGCTTACATTTTTTAACATCAAAATAATTTTATATCATCACTGTATTACTGACCAATAACAATAGCTCAAACCGGTCACAAAAAAGCTAATGTAGAAATACAAAATATTATGAGAAACATCCATAATATGAATCTATTAAGAGAACAAAAAAGAAGTAACTAAACATGAACAACATGTGGAGGCTCATCCATATATAACCTGTGATAATATTAAATGTGATATGTGCCCTCCATCTTGTCACCTGCCATAACCCCTAATCCAAAAGCAAGCCTTCCTTAGAAAGTATGCCAACAACCCCAATCCTCTCCATGTATACATGAATGCTTGAAAAGGAAGTAAATAATTTTTTTAGTCTTTGAATATCCTCCACTATATGATAAATTGTTATAATCTAGCACCACTAAGTCTCATTGACCCTGATAACCACCATCAAAGATTCACCAAAACACTGAAGATGTTCACAACCTTTTTCCTATGCAAAATCAAGAAAAGATCTACATGGTATAATTTCAACCGAATTATGTGTGCCTATGCCTAAACCCATTTTAAAATGAAAAGAATGATTAACTGATAAGTGTAGAACAAAAAAAACCCCACAAATGGATTTCTCCCCCTGTGAAGCCCCATCGAAATAACCCCAAGGAATGTTGACATCCAGATTTTCCATGAACATTATTCTGCCACCTGAGGGAATCTTGGATTAGGAATAGTGGGAGAGAATGACTAAACCTTCGGCTGCAATATTTTCCAGATAGGATGAAGAGTTTCGAAAAAATTCCTTGTTCCTTTCCAACCATATAACCCAACTAAGAATGAGGGGGAGAGCCCTGAAATATTTGGTGGCCCTATTCTCATTCCATACTTTCTAGATCTCTTCGAATGAGATACCTTCTCATCTACATTCCTTGTCGAAATTTGTATACAAAAAACCATAATCATAATGAAATTAAAATTGTTTCTCATGTTACACATACTATAGGATATATTTTTCTATCAACAGAGTTTGATTCTTATATGATCTGTATGATATATATATGTAAATGTGATTGAGATTGTATAAATTGCAAGTGTTAAAATTGGGTTTTATGAGCTTTTATGTTAAATTCTTATACACATAAAGCATGAATTTAAACTTTGAAATAACAGAAAATAGCAGACAAATACACCATAAAAATAATCACAGCAGAACAAGTGATGAAGGAGTTCACCCCTCCTAGTCTAGCTTCCAATGAGTGGCACCCTTTCATTATGCTCATAAAAGGGTGATTACATAAATTTATAGTGCTCAAATGGCTTCAATACCTGATCCAAAATTCAGATCTATCAAAAAGCCTTGTTTAGTCTCTTTCTGCTCCCAAAAAGGATAAAAAATGAGAAAGTTATGAGCTTTCCAAGTTTTGCTGCTAGTTGACCCACAAATTCGCCAAATTTGGCCAACTTTCCTACAATTTTGCCCCATTTTTCACTAATCGAGCAACAAATTGGTGCAATTCCAGCGCAAATTCTAGGATGGTTTAAATGCCCAATACCGCCAAAAAATGAATTTTAAATCATATATATGGTGGCCGAATTAATTAATATTAAAAAAATTCAAATAATGCCCGTGTAAACTTAAATATTATTTTGTGGGTCATATGCATAAGGACAATGTGTGGCGCGTTGGTATGAGCGGAATTTTGTTGGTATGAGGTGTTGTGTTCAAATCTCATTGAGTGAAATTCAGATTTCCAACCAATTTTGGTGGCCCCATGCTACCACGTGGTGGCCTCTAGTTGGGCCACGTGGCAGCCTCTGGTTGGCCACCCAAAAACCAATGAAATTCACCCATATCAGCACCATTCAGGGCATGCCACGTGTCAGGCAGTGGTAGGCCCAATTATTATTATTATTTTTTAATTTAATTTAATTTAATTTTAATTTTTATTTTTTAATTTCGACCAATCACAAGAGGCGGCGTAGTAGCTTGCCACTGGCCCAAAATTTTCCCAATCAGCTGGCCCTTTTTGCAAAATTTGTTTGTTTGGGAAAACAAACATAACTCGTTTCCGGGAGCATACGATGTCGATTTTCCGCGAAATGAGTTGCATCAGATTCAGAACGATGAGATATACATAGTCATTCAAGTTCCACACCATACTGACAACTTTCAATTTTGAGCATTTTTTTTTTTTTATACCTAATCACACCTCCCCAGTGGAACCTTTTGTACCCAAAAATCTCTTTTATTACTGAATATTTGGATGAGGGTACAACCCCTTCACCCTTCCAATCTCAATCCATTGGAATTTTCTTGAATTCAACAATTTGAGCTTTTCATGAAAACTGATATTTTTCCCCGAATTTGGAGTCCTTGACTTTTTGTTGTAGATACCATCTTGCTGCAATTTCTCACAATTTGCAGAGTAGAAAATTGTCCTTGAAGAAACAAACATATTCCCTCATCAGTCGTCAATCAAAGAAAACTTAAACAACTTGAAATTCTTCTCACCTCGAACATTGTCGACATGATGATGTTTAGCTTGTCTAGCCTTGTGCTTGGCTCGACTCTTGACCAAATGTGATTTCCATCGCCATGCAACATCCCATTTCAAAGACAACACTTTGTGAAACCCACAAGAATAAATTTTGAACCCAATTCCTTCTTTTTCAATTCTCTTTGGTTCTTTCTATTTGACCTTTTCATTCTCTTTCACCTACATCTTATTCACATCACTGCTCAACAATGATGCATGATACTGCAATTCTTTCTCATCTTGTTGACCTCTTTTTGGAGGAAACATGTTAGACTCTTGAAACATCTTATCACAACCTTTAGCAACCTCAATAAAATCAGAATTTTCATTTGATGCGTCACCTTGAAAGACGTCATTCACAACATGTTTATACTTGAACATTAACAAAGCAATATTTTGACTAGCATTCACAATTCTCTTCATTTTTCCAACATGCATAAGATATGAATTCATCTTCTTACTATGTGTTACACAGTAATTTGTCACCGTCCCTACCATTCCCCGTCCCGCACAATGGAGGACCCATTTTGTGACCTGTGAACATTTTCATGCCTTGAAATCATCATCAATGCATTCCTCTAAACATGAGCTTCAATTGCCCTAAAGACATCTCCTTGCAAAAAACCATGAAAACATCTCCTTTTGCATTGGCGTGGGCAGACAGTTCATCACTTGCGCCAATGGGGAAAATCCTACAAAGAGGTCACGCCAATCGCGCTCCGTCATACGCAGTCGCGCCACCCACTTAGGGATCGTTTTTAAATAAAGATGGCGGAAGTTGAGTTCCAAATGCTCGAAACCACGCGCTCTATCTTGAGCTGGGGGAGGTTTGGCCGGCGGGAGTTCTGCGGAAGGGAAGTGGTTTCGCCACCTCCCATGGAACCTTCCTCGTTGATGGCCAATCCCATAATAATAGGGATCCCAACTCCTCCTTCCCCATCTATAAAAGCCTCGCTCAATTCCATGGCAAGCTAGTCTTGAAGTGCCTAAGCTTTGAATCTCCATATTCCCAAGAGCCTTTGTGCCGTAAAGAATCCTCTCTTCTTTCTTCCCTAAGGCCGACTCAAGTAAGGAGACCATCGTCGAGAGACTCTGGAGAGGTTTTCCCTTTCCTTGGTGAGCTTTGCGAGACGTGGACGACTGGAGACCCATCCGAAGGAGACCGCGACGTCAGAACTTGGCTGTAATCTCTCTTCGTTTGTTATTAAATAGATGATTATGATTATGGTTCCACTCTGTTTTCCATCATGTCAATATGAGTAACATCCTTTCTGACTGATGTTTAGTTACGTATGCCGGATTTTATGCTTGTATCTGTTCGTTTCTTCCATGTGCAGGTGTTCATCCGCGGATATCGTGGAGGGATTGTGATCTGCCGAGGCCGAGGAACGGGGACGCTTCTTCTTCAGATCATAGCATTGGAATCCAGGTAGGCTTCTATCTCTAGTCTTTCATTCGTAACTAGGAACTTGCGTCGTAACATTGTTTGATTGTTGCTAGACCCCTGCTGGGCTAGTAGGGATCGCCTCTGTCCGCAGAGGGGATTTACCTCCTCAACACTATGCACTCTAACAATGTACTCAATCCCATTATTGAACAAGTGATACTTTTTCTCATGGTGATGAAATATTTCCCTCCTATCATAAAGATATGGGCTAACCAAAATAATACAAGAAATATCAAGCAGAATAACATCAAGTTAAACTTCATCAAGAAAGCTTGCAGTGATTGCAAATCTAAGTATGCACTTCCTCCTCACCTGCAAATTTGCATTCTTAAATATCCAAACTAAAGGATAAGGTGTTGGATGAGGAATAATTTCTAAATTCAACTTCTTGACCAAGTCTTTAGAAATAAGGTTTGCATATGAACCACTATCAAATAGGGTGTCAATCTTGGTATGCTTTGAAATAACTCTAACATGGAAAAAATCAATTCTTGTTTCATCATCTTGAGTACTATCTTGAAAACTTGAAGAACTAGTACTTTCAATGTCCTTACCTTTCAAACCCATTGCGGACATCTTTGTTTCATCTCCTGAATCAGAACCTAAATCATGTGTTATTGTTGCAGCTGTCTTCTCCTTCTCCTTATTTTTAAGCTTGTTGGGTCTCATCTCTGGATGAAGTTTCCAACAATGATCTTCATCATGCCCATATTTGGAACATTGTTTGCATGTGATTTTTTCTTTCTCCATCTCGATGGAAGCATTCTTCTTACCTTTACCCTTGAACTTACTCTTTCCTTTCTCTTCAGACTCAAAGGTATCCTCACTTGTCTCCTTTGAAACATGTTTCCCTCTTGCCTCTAGATGTGTGGCATGTACACATACTTCATCTAAATTTGAAGTATTAAACATGAGAATAGTATGTCTTAGGTAATTATGAAAACCTCTAATGTACTTTAACAAAGTTTCTTGAGATGTCAAATCTACACCCAAAATTAGTGCTCTTCTCCTAAACTATTGAGTATAGCTTTTCACACTTTGTCCTTTACCTTTCCTAAAGTTTTTCTAGTCCATTATAGCCTTTTTCATGTATTCGAGTGGATAAAATTGTCTCCTTAAGGAATTAACAAAATCATTCCAAGAGGCTAATACCTTACTATGTATCTTAATGTCCTCTTGGGTTTTGGCTTCCCACCAAATAAGTGTTGCACTTCCCAATCTCAATGAAGCAAGTTTAATCTTTGTGTCATCATCCTTGATTCTTTGTATCATGAAATACACTTCCATATGATGTATCTAATTTTCTAATCTTTCAACATATACCTCTCCACCATACATGGGACAATCAAACTTAATGTCAAGCTTTAAAAATGGAGTTTTACCATGACCTTTTGGATAATTTGGAGGTGTTTGTGAAGGGCTTGTTGTGTAAGAAGATGATGGTGAAGATGGTGGTGAGGATGGAGGTGAAGATAATGGTGGTGTAAAAGGTGGTTTGTCACAGTTCCCATTACCTTTTGGAGGCTTGTCTCCATCTCCTTTTGAATACTTATCTCCCTTTGGAATACTGGAGCTCTCACCTTGCATCCTTGTGCTTCTATCCTCATAGAGAACTTTCACCATTGTTGTGATGTCAAATATTGCTTTCCTGAAGGCTTTTTCATCCTCTGACATATTTTCAGGCTCTCCTTCATGTGACATACTTGCTGAAGCTTCAACTAAAATTTGAGGAAGAATTTGTGGTGGAGATTGTGGCAAAATTTCTCTCCTTGTCCTTGACCTAACTTGAGGACTTGCTACCACAAGCTTTCCTTCTACTCTCTTGAGATTAAACCTTGTAAGCATCACATACACTTGAAAACAATTAAACCCTCACAACAACAAAGAAAACCTAAGCTCTGATACCAAACTTGATATGTATGAGATCTATATGTAAATATGATTTAGGTTGTATCAATTACAAGTGTTAAAATTGAGTTTTATGAGATTTTATGTTAAATTATTATACACATAAAGCATGAATTTAAACTCTAAAAAAGAAAAAAATATAGCAGTTAAATACACCATGAAAATAACCACAACACAACAAGTGATGAAGGAGTTCACCTCTCCTGGGCTACGTCTCCTGGTCCAGGTTCCAATGAGTGGCCCTATTTTATTATGCTCATAAAATGGTGATTACATACATTTACAGTACTCAAATAGATTCAATATTTGCTCCAAAATATTTAGAGCTATCAAAAACCCCTGTCTAGCCTCCTTTTGATCCCAAAAAGGATAAAAACTGAGAAAATTATGAGCTTTCCAAGTTTTGCTGCTAGTTGACCCACAAATTCTTCAAGTTTGGCCAACTGTCCTAAAATTTCGCATCATTTTTCGCTAATAGAGAAAAAAATCGGTACAATTTGTGGGATAGTTTAAATGCCCAATGCGGCCTAAAAACCAAATTTTGAATCATATATAATATGGTCGAATTAATTAATTTAAATTTTTTCAAAACAATGCCATTTTTAACTTTAAATATTATTTTTTGGGTCTTATACACAAGGACTATGTGTGGTGTAATGGTAAGTGTGGAATTTCATTGGTATGAGGTGTTGTGTTCAAATATTGTGGAGTGCAATTTGGATTTCTAACCAATTTTTGGTGGCCCCCATGTTGCCACGCCTCTAGTTGGCAACGTGGCAGCCTGTGGTTGGCCACTTCACCCACATCAGCACCATTCAGGGCCTGCCATGTGTCAGGCAGTGGTAGGCCCAAAAAGATTTTATTTCAACCAATCACAAGAGGCCACGTGGCATCCTTCCACTGGCCCAAATTTTTCCCAGTCAGTTGTCCCTTTTTGCAAAATTTTCCTGTTTGGGAAAATGAAAAGAACTCGTTTTCGAGAGCATACGGTGTCGGTTTTTTAGCGAAACGAGTTGCACCGCATTCAAAACGATGAGATCTACGTGGTCATTTAGGTTCCATACCATTTAAAAAATAATAATTTTTTAGCACCTGATCATTATAAATCAACCAGTCATTTCGAAATCTTATTCTTTTGAAGAAATACCAATTGAAATTAATTCAATGCTACTGGGTTATATAAAAGAACTGGATATTGAAGATAATGAAAATCATACAAAAATTAGAGAAAAATTTAATGTAATATCTTTTGAAAGTTATTTATCACTGTCCCATGATTTATTTTTTTATTGCAACTCACATAATAATTACTCTATTAATTTTCATATGGAATATCTATTGTTTTATCGCATTTGGATAATAAGAAAGCCATGATTGAAAAAAGTAGTTATCGATGTACTTTTAGTCCAACTTAGTATTATGAAGAGGTGAATGATCAAATTATAAATGATATTGAAAAATCATATACAAATATTTTAGTTCATCTATTAATGTTGATTTCTGATTTATTCCGTGACTCAAAAGAAAGTAGGGCCACTTTTGATTATCCATTATGTTGAAATTTCCATTCCCTTTAGATTTGTTATGTGCCCTAGACAGGAATACAACACACTAGAGAATGCAAACACAAAATCACTTCGCACAATGGAAATATAACAACAATGGAATCATAAAAATACACAAGAAAATTGACCCAAATCAATCCTCTTATTGATCCATCAACAAGAAAACACTAGGGCTCCCATACTAGGGATCATGGACCTTTAGATGTCTGATACAAAAAAAAATATACAATTTGTCCTTTGACTAAAAATACAGGGCTTGAGATATGATCCTTTAGATCTTCAATCTTCCCAATAAAATAGGTGCATACATGACCTTGTCCTTTAGCTCATAGTCCTTGGATTATCTACAGTCCTTTTCAAATAGTCCTTCTGCAATCACTTCAACGATCAAATCTCCTTTCTATTAATAACTACTTTACCAAACAGACTTCCGAATCTACTAGATTTGTTCCTCAACTCACAAATCTGACCCTCTTCTTCACATATATGATCCTATGTGGCCAAATATCCTTAGCCCTGCTCAAAATTTTAATACTACAAGCTTCTGAGCATAAATCTACCCTCTATGTCATGTGGAATTGAGTTGTCCTCTTCTTGAGGCCCTTCACTTGTTGTCCAAACCACTAAGTTGCATCCTTTCTAGCTCGACCTGCACTGTCCGGCAATCTCAACCTCACCTAAAGACTCTCAACCAAGTATGTTGTTGGCTGCTCCTTGTTTGCGACCCAGACTAGGGCACAATGAGTCCAAAAACCCCTTCACAAATAACTTGACATGGTCTTTTCAGGCCCTAACTAGTCTTGGTATCCCTTGAAATGCTTCTTTGCATACAACAGACTAACCAAGCCCCTCTTTTCTTGCAGTAGATGGCCTAACCAGGTATCCTCCCCTTGTGGTTTACCTCTTTTATTTTTATCCATAGTGTAGAGGCCTCTCAACCATACCGACACTTAGATCTGAGGCCTTTTGGCCTCCTTCAATAGATGATTTAGCCTTCTCTTCGAGTATCTGCCGCAAACTTCAAGGTTGCATGGACTGTGAGTTGAACTCGACCTTCCTTGGTCTACCCAACATGGCTTGACCTTCCTCGTTGTGGATATCTTAGACATATTTGTGGTTAGGTCCTTTAGCCTCCCCTTATCCACAAGTGAAATTCCTTCTCCACTTGTGTGTCTAATCCTTTCCCTTGGCCTGTTATTTATACTTTTCGAAGAAAATTGGCCCAAATTTGTCCTCTTATTGATCCATTAAACTGACAACACTAGGGCTCCCATACTAGGGATCATGACCCTTTAAATCTTTGATACAAAACAATATACAATTTTTCCTTTAACTTAAAATATAGGGTTTGAGATATGATCCTTTAGATGTTCAATATTCCCAATAAAACAAGTGTGTACTTGCACTGGTCCTTTAGCTCATGATCCTTTGATTGTTTGCATTCCTTTACAACCAATCCTTTTGCAATCACTTCAATAGTCAAATGTCAATGATGCTTAGAAATCCTTTACCAAATAGCCTTCACAGATCTACTATATATGCTCCTCAACTCACATATCTGACCCTCTTCTTCATATATTTGATCCTATGTATCCAAGTCTCCTCAGCCCTCCTTAGATCTTCACTACTACATACTTTTAACCATAGAAATGCCTTCTAAGTCACACAACCATGATATGTCCTCTTATTGAGGCCCTTCACTTAATGTCCAAACCACTAAGATTCCTCCTTTCTAGATTGAGGCTGTTAATCTACACTGTCTAGCAGCCTCGACCTCACCTAAGGACTCTCAACCAAGTTTTTTATTGGTTTCTCCTTGGTTGTGGCCTAGAATAAGGCACAACTAGTCTTGTGACCCCTTCACAAATAACTTGATGTGGCCTTATCAGGCCCTAAGAAGTCTCGACCTCCTTTGAAATGCTTCTCGTCCTATAACAGACTACTCAGATCCATCTTTTATTGTAGTAGATGGCCTAACTAGGCCTCCTCCCCTTGTGACTGACCTATTGTCTTCCTATACACAACATAGAGGCATTTCAATCTCCTTCAACAAACTCTTCAGCCTTCTCTTGGAGTATATGCGACACACTTCAAGGCTGCATGGATTGTGACTTGAACTCAACCTTTCTTGGTCTACCAAACATGGCCTGACGTTCCTCGCTATAACTGTCTTAGACAGATCTGTGGTTAGGTCCTTTAACATCCCTCTCTCCACAAGTGAAAGTCCTTCTCCACATATGTGTCTATGCCTTTCCTTTGGCCTACTATTTATATTTTTCCTTTAGGTTATTCGGGGAACCCTTGGTCCTTTAGGGTTTTTCCCACTCAACCCTTTAACCATGAGAAACTATTAATTAAATTGGGTCTCAATCCCACTACTTTGGGTCAAAAGCCAGACCACTTGGGTAAATTTCCCATCCAACTCCCTTTTGGTGGGTTTTTTCCATTTGGAAAGGCCTTCTGGACTACCCAATTTTGAACAAATTGGATATTGTTGACACCAAGGTATTTCAAACAATGGGGATGGTTAGGGAACACCAATTTATGATGGGGATATCTAGTACAAAATGAGATATGTCTTGATAAAAAAAAGGTACAACTAATCCTCATTTTGTTTCTTCTCATTTTGAAAGAAAATGTATGCCATCAGAGAAAAATCCTTATTCAAATATTATTTTGAATTTACAACCTCTTACCTCGATGAGGATTGTACTACCCTTGAAAAATCTTCAGACATTTTCAAAAATGCTAATGCTTGTTTAGAAAAGTTTCCCATGGATAATTCACCATTCTCTTTCATGGTGTATTTTTTGTAAATAAAAATTTGGATATATTTTTGTAATTTTTTGTTTATTATTTCTTTGGTTTATGTTAATAAATTTTCTATATAGCTTTAAATTTAGAGTTATTGAGTAGGCTATGCATGCATTTTAGATGCATTAGTACGAACAAAATATTTCTCCATTAGTAGAAGATTATGCATGTATATTATTTGATTCTAAAGGAGTGGTAATTTTAAAAGTAAACCTAAGAAGTCTAGTCAAGAGAGTGAGATATTTCAAAATCTTACTTTGTCATTTAGAAATAACGTTACAGTTAATTGTAATACTTCCCCACAAAATTCAATACTTCAAATTTGTTACCATAATTCTCACTGGTTAAGTTACCTATCTAGGCAAGACAGTGAGATATTTCAAAATCTTACTTTGTCATTTAGAAATAACGTTACTGTTAATTGTAATACTTCCCCACAAAATTCAATGCTTCAAATTTGTTACCATAATTATCACTGGTTAAGTTACCTATCTAGGCTTCCTTCTCAAATATCATTTGACAATCGTTTTTTATTTTATGATAGGATTGAAACCTCATTAGAAAAGACATATTTTGGTAAATATCCTATCACAATAACAACACTTTCATTTTGAACATTGTGCATGATGAGATGATTTCTCTATACTTTATGCAAGGTTATTATTTCTCTCAAGTTTAAATTTTACCGAACATATGGTAATAGGATTGGAATTATTAGAATGGTTGCACTTGCATTTTTCTTTTACATAGTTTATTCATCATCAATATATTTTATGATATTTTAAAATTAGCTTGAAAGTTTTTTTTTTCATGTTAAATTTAGCATATCTTTCTATAATCTTCATAGTTTTCTACTATGATTATTTTTTTCATTGATTCGTTTAATTTTTATTCATACTGATTTTTGTATGTATTGGTCTTGTTTTGAATTCCTTTCATTTCAATTTAGTTCGAACCTTATTTCTTCAAATAATAGGTAAATTCTATTTTGACATTACATTGAAATTTGTAATCTTCTATAGACAAAGTGTGAGCTACTTTATTTGAAATACTTATATTAAGTTTTGAACTCTCAAGAAATGATTAGTAGTAATGGTGAAATACATGGTTCTATTTAATAATGCAACAGTAACCTAAGAGTAAAGGAAATAATCGATCTATCTTTTTCTTTAAGGCCATTTAACTCACATTAATACATCTACTACTATAATAGTTTTTAGGAAGACCATTGGGATTTAACTCTAATTTATAAGGTCTCGTCAGTTTAACTTTTGTACTGCCCTACTTTCTTCACCCAAATTATATATACAGTATTTGAAAACCAAATGAAGATGGTGACTACAATGAAATAAAAAGGAAGTTGAAAGCACTGTAAATAGTGTGCGAAATACAGGTAAACCTATCAGGTCTATGGACAACCACTAGTAGTGGGGTCATGCTTGTATGGTATTGAAGCACCTTCGTAAGGGCTAAGGATGCTTGCATGTAATGAAACAATGTTGGGAAAAGAGAGACGAGGAATAAACTTATGTTGATGTCTCTTAAACATAAAAATAAAACTCCATGGCCAAACTAAAACTACTTAATAATATGTATTCAATTAAAAAAAGAAAAAGAAAAAAAAAAGAACAACCTCACTAATAAAATATATGATAGATATAGAATACTTGAAATTATGGTATATATCTACTTAGAAATTTAGCTTTTTATGGGGAACATAAGCTCCAATAATGAATGATCGATTGTAAAATCTATTATTTATTTTTGGATTTGATATTTAAATCCTAGGTAGTGATTGACATATATAATTATTTCTCCTAGTAAGTTGCCAATTTTTTATTTTTATTTTTAAATTGATTTGTATTACCTAAAAATGTCCAATTACATCAACTTTACATCACTAATAAGCATAGTAGACAACAATACATTCACTACCTCCCTGGCCTTACTACCTCACCCATATATCTCTTCTATCTTGGGTGATGAACCTTAGAATTATCATTCGATCCCTTCGAGGATCCTTTTTTCCTTTTTGCTTGCAAACATCTATCCACCCCAAGGAGTTTTTAGGAACAAGTGAAGATGGTACAATCAATTTTGTTTCCTCGAGTCAAATCCAACTTTGGGTGTCTACATTTGTAGTTACTTCCTTATCACTATTTGAGTGATCTGATTCATGGAAACATTTATGTCCGCTTGTTGACAAAGCTAAAACCATAGTTGTGTCTCCCGCGACTCTATTCAAGGGGTGGACCCCAACATCTGAAGGTTGTGATGGCGCTACATGTGGTTGATATGAAGCTGAAGGAATCCATTTATCTGTAGAGGTCTTAGAGTGTTGAGTGTTATATGGTTTGTTCGTTGGAGGTTTATTAGATTCCTTCGAAACTTTTGAGTCGTTCCATCCTTGGGGTTTATTATTGGAAGCCGAAAGAGGAGAGTTCCGTTGGGAAGAAGGGAAAACATTTTGTAGATGACCTGGTTGTTGACAAAGTATACAATGGAAAGTCGTATTTTCATAATCTAAAGGCTGCGTAAAAGTTGGGCCCTTTTAATGAGGAAGGATTTTATCTGGAAACACAATAATGAGATTCACTTCAACACATATGCGTGTGAACACAATTATACCCTTCTCTATCTTGTTTGTGTCTACCTTAATGAAATGATAAGTAGAGTTTCCAACGTTAGCTAAAATATTAGGATGAAGCAAATGAAGGGGGCTATTTGGGAGCCTAACCCAAATACGTATGGGAAAATATGGCATAGAAATAGGGTTAAAATAGTTAAAATATGGCTTCATGAAAAGCCTAACGCAACCCCAAAACTAGGGACCTTCATCAAAATCCCTATCATGATCTTTCCAATTCTTAAATTTCACCACATAAAAACCTTTTGAGAAAAATAACATATATAAATTTGGTGTCCAGGTCTCATGTACCCAATTCTGAAGCGCAGTTGTCGATGGCCAAAATCCATTGTGTTATCACCAAATTGAGTTCCTGTTGGACTGCTTCAATGGTCAACTTGGGATAACTATTTCAAACCAACTTGTAACTGGAATTCCAGTTTGAGAGGTCTCTCTCAAAAGAATAAAGGATATTCAATGAATAACTTGAAAGCAGATGGCTAACTCTGAATTGGATTAAATGTGATGTTTTTGTATAGGTGAAAGATGTAAACCAGTAACTACCATTGGGCATCGAGTCAATATGAAAAATAAGTCACAAGTCAACTTATCTCATGGAAGCTGAGGCAATTGTATTCTTATTAAACCATACATGAAGGACAAAACAACAAGCTATATGCATACAAGAAGTTGGAGCATGCCACAATGAATTCCAAGTGATTATACATAAGAAAACTAATAAATATTGACAAAACAACAGACTAGGTGTAAACAGGAAGTTGGAGCATGTGATCATGAATTACAAGTGATTATACAATGAGAAAACTGGAGAGAAAGTAAAAGACCGATAAAACAAACTTACATAAGAATACATAAAAGAATATCAGGTCTGAAATAGGCATGCTATAACTGTATATTTCTGATATCAAAATATTACAATAGTGGTAGTGTCAAGTAACCATCTCCCAACCCTTTTATATTCGATGTTATGTCTATAAATAGACTCTTTTACATTGCAAATGATCTACCCAGCTGGCTAGATCCTCTAACTATAACTTTGACACCTCACATAACTGAAAACTACTTTCTCGGAACAGAAAAAGACAACTAACATTTAAAGACTCACATTCCTAATAGGACTCTACTTCATATTTATTACATTCAGTTTTTTCAATAGTGAGACAGTTACATGATAAGGATCACATGCTCGAGAAAAATTCACCATGACTAGGACATTTAATGTGCCCCCTAAATTTAGGAAACATAGTCCTACTTTTCAGGAAAAGATAAAACCCCACTTTAATCTTGGTCTTCATGTTGAGCTAGATTAGTGACACTTATGTCAAGTATTGAGTCTATGTTGGGATGGCCCACTTCCATCTTGGATGTCTTAAGGTGGCTAACTGATCTTCCATGTGTTGTTTTAACCTCAAAAAATCCTTAAAAACCTTTCGCTACAAAACAGAGCAGTTTAGGCAGTTTTGTAGCGTAGTTTCGTAGTGAATTGATTTATGTATTTTCACCAATATTTCTGCCACCTTTGCTGGTAAATTTTTTATTTATTTATGATAAAATATCTAAAACAGCCAAACTCCCTCCTTTGTTCTTCATAAAACCGATTTTCAAGACAAAAAGCATTCTTCAGAAATTTTGTAGCTTAATTTTGTAGCAAGGTAATTTCTGTCTTTTCACCCTTCCTTCTGCCACCTCTACTCGTAAAAAACATTTGTTAGGTCAAAAAATCTAAATACAATCAACCTCACTTCTTAATTCTTCATAAAACTAATTTTAGAAGCCAAAAGGAATCGTCAGAAATTTCATAGTCTTTTTCTGCCTTCAAGCCCGGAGCTCGCTATGAAACTACCTGATTATGGAGAAAATTCAAAATTATCCATTTTTCATCAAAATTTCACCTGTAGGCCTGAAAATTGATATGATGAAATATGATAAGGCACATTTGGTTCAAAATGCCTCTTACCCTCTTCAAAAAGCATTATTTTCACCTTTAACAAGTTAATTTACCAATACAATGACTATGTTTTCTGAAAAAATAGGGTTCAAAGATGAGCTCCTATATCCCTATCATTGATAGTTGTTGAAAAAATGGAGGAGGTTTTTGTAAATAAAAATGTTTTGAATACAAACCACTCTTGGTTTCTTGAAAACCATCTCCAGCTGTCCATATTTTTCCTTAGAAAAACATGTATAAAACAAGAAAATTCTGGTTTCTGAAAATAGGTCCCAAAGACATCTTCGAATCTCTAAACTGGTAGCACCTGTTAGAAAAGTGAAGGAGATTATTTTTCCTTGTTCTATGCTTGACAATAAACTCTCGCAGTATTACCGAATTCATCTCTTTTCATCCATAATCTCCTGTTTAAATTTATTTCTCACACAGTCCAAAGACAAAGCAAATTCCCTTGTAGCTCCAGCAGGAATTCAAGCAACCTGAATTTGTGAATGCTTCAGAAAAGCTAGGTTCCTCCATGAATATCATAAGGTCCATGAGCTCCTATATAACCACATATCCTCCTTTGTATGCTTTCTTATTCATGGCCATCTTCCTTTATAACCAAGCTGCCTTCTTAAACATGTGACACCTATAAAGAAACAAATTGACAGAGAGTTGTTTTGCAATGGGCTGGACTCTTCCAAGGTGAAAAATCACTGATACATGCAAAGGCTAAAGGGTTAATGATAGAGAGGGGCTTTATTGATTAAAAAAAAAAGTAATTTGACAACTTGAGGGAGGATGATGACACACGTGACCACAAAAACCAATGATGAGACAAAATATGATCTTGCATGCTTGGGAATTATGAAAAATAACTTAGCTGACCTCACCTTTGTCTTCATCCATCAAAATTTGAAACCTCACATCACTCTGACACTCTTTGCAGGAAAAACCCAGTTTCGTAGCGAAAATTGCTGATTTACCATATGATTCGCTATGAAACTATGAAAAATTGGATAGTGGAATGTTTTGTGGTAAAAGGCATGAGAATGAAAACTAGATGATATTAGGTTTATTTGACATGATATGACATGGTTTAGGATGGGTTTTAGACTTATAGTGGATATCACTTGTTGGATCGAGGGGTCCTGACCCAGGTTCAGAGGTTAAGGTTTGCCAACAAACCCCTATACTACTGGCCCCTTCGGTTGTGACCCACTTGCGCAGGCCAAAGTATCACCCGAAGCAGTATGGGAGGGTGATGGAATCAGGTTTCCGCACCCTGAGAGAGAGCAGGTAAGTCAACAGAGCTACGTTCCCAATCTATCAACTTTGTAATTAATAGATCTAGCTACAGACTTATATCGCAGAGTTCACATCTACTAATTACCTTCGCATCCACGTGCGTAACATCAATCTATCGGTACAACAACTATAATTGCAGTAATCAACATATCATAGATTTATGTAACAGAAACAGGGATACTATCGCAACTATAAAACATATCTATTCGTAGGTTTGCTAATCAGTATAGTCCACAACTACCAGAGTTACTATCAGTCATAGATCTAATCAGCACCTTCGTATCAACAACATCACATGTAATATCATAAACACATCAACAATGGATAACCAATACTAGATTCAACAGTTCACATCAACGATAATACACAAAATTCAGACAACGCAGAGATATTCTAACCAGATCCACATATATTATCATTCAAAACCCAATACAATCCATACAGCCTGCGCACACAGCTAGCAGGGTCCGCACACAGCAGGACTAAGGATCTCTGCACAAACAGCCAGCAGGAGTCCTTTCCCTAGCAACCCAAACAAATCTAAAAATTTGCAACTATCATCAATCTCTATTCTCTTCTTCTTATGACTCAAAAAGGTTCATCTATTTATACCGATTTAGCTTATGCATCCAATGGTCCGCAAACAGTGGTTTGCGGACTCTTGGTCTACCCTTGACCTGTTACAATGCATTAGGGGCTTTGACCCACCCCAAAACCCCTGCGTTAGATTAATTAGGACCAAAATAAACAAAAATTTATACAAAATCGCAGCTTTTAGGGGACCTTGTTCCAACATCACCAAATGCAATTTTTTTTCAGTCAATTTCATGAAAATGACTTATGAGATAGCATGAACCATATCAATGGAGTTTTTTAAATTAATGAGTGATAAAAATGGCTCCACTAGGGATGATCCACCCCGGTGGTACAACAAAGAACTCATAATTTCCAGAGCCATCTTTGTTGAAAACAAACTTTTAAAATTCACAAATCCTTCTTCAAACTCTTATAGTCTTCTCCTCGGGCTCAA
Source organism: Pinus albicaulis (assembly GCA_034641835.2). Taxonomy (NCBI): domain Eukaryota; kingdom Viridiplantae; phylum Streptophyta; class Pinopsida; order Pinales; family Pinaceae; genus Pinus; species Pinus albicaulis. The sequence goes on from CM076572.1 coordinate 422,426,470, forward strand.
GCTTGATGATTACTGCTAAAAAAAACCAAATCTGTACATACCGAAAAAATGCTCAGTCTACTTGAGATTATTCACACACTCCTACCTACCCTAACAACTACAACCTTCATGTTTGATTCAAGCGACATGAAACCTCCAATAAAGCCAAAAAATGAGTTGATCTGATACTTGAACCCATTGACTGTACTTGAACCAAAAGCAAACTGTATTCTGAAATAATAAAGGTAAGAGAGAATGGGTCTGTTTTTCACAGTGAAAAAACAATTGAAAAGTTGGACTATAGAACTCTTCCATTTAATCAGCTATGGGATCAAAGAAGACATAATTTATTGATATCCCTTTTAAGCTCTCAATGAAAAATTGATCCTAGATATCCTTTTCATTTTCTTCATCAAGGCTGAACCTTGATTCCAAATCTACAATATCAAGCTCATAATCATATTCTTCCTCTATCTGCAAGTCAAATGGTATAACAATTTCCTCCTTTTTGGAAGGAGGAAGACCTTCCAAGAACTGTTTAGGATCTTGGAAATCATATGATCCAATTTTAAAATCCAATAGTTCAATTTCATTCTCTAATATTTCAACAACTAAACTAAGAAAATAAATTTTATTTTCAGTTGTGAGTCGACTAGATTTCAAACAACAAAATACTATTGTGGAGAAATGTTCATCTATCTGAAATTCTGCTAGCTCATCCCTTACACTTTGTAATATTTCATCACGTAAAGGGTTTGCCATATACCCTATCATCTTGGATCACCAAGAATGTTCTGAAATATGGATTCTTCCTAGTGAAGTCTCTTTGAACTTTGAAGCTTGGGATCTTGAACAATGGAGTCGCTAGGTGAATGGTATAACCTTCCTCTGTTTGGCTTCTTTTCACCATTAGAAGTCAAACCCGAACCTTGTCATTCTGCCCGAAGAATTTCACCTTTGTGTCCCCTGTAACGACGCCAAAATGTTATCACCAAATTGAGTTCCTGTTGTGCTACTTCAATGGTCAACTTGGAGTAACTATTTCAAACCAACTTGTAACTGGAAAGTAGCCTTTCCAGTCTGAGGGGGATCTCTCAAAAGAATAAAGGATATTCAATGAAGAACTTGAAAGTAAATGTCTAACTCTGAATTGGATTAAATGTGCTGTTTTTGTATAGGTGAAAGATGTAAACTAGTAACTACCATTAGGCATGGAGTCAATATGAAAATTAAGTCACAAGTTAACTTATCTCATGGAAGCTGAGGCAATTGTATTCTTATTAAACCATACATGAAGGACAAAACAACAAGCCATATGCATACAAGAAGTTGGAGCATCTCACCATGAATTCCAAGTGATTATACATAAGAAAACTAATAAATCTTGACAAAACAACAGACTAGGTGTAAAGAGGAAGTTGGAGCATGTGATCATGAATTCCAAGTGATTATACAACTAGAAAACTAGAGAGAAAGTAAAATACTGATAGAACAAACTTACATAAGAATACAAAAAAGAATCTCAGGTCTGAAATAGGTACGCTGCAACTGTATATTTCTGATATCAAAATATTACAATAGTGGTAGTGTCAAGTAACCATCTCCCAACCCTTTTATATTCAATGTTCTGTCTATAAATAGAATCTTTTACATTGCAAATGATCTACCCAGTTGGCTATATCCTCTAACTATAACTTTGACACCTAACATAATTGAAAACTACTTTCTCGAAACAGAAAAAGACATCTAACATTTAAAGACTCACATTCCTAATAGGACTCTACTTCATACTTATTACATTCAATTTTTTGAACAGTGAGACAATTACATGATATGGATCACATGCTCGAGAAACATTCACCATGACTAGGACATTTAATATGCCCCCTAAATTTAGGAAACATAGTCCTACTTTTCAAGCAAAGATAAAACCCCACTTTAATCTTGGTCTTCATTTTGAGCTGGATAAGTGACACTTATGTCAAGTATTGAGTCTATGCTGGGATGGCCCACTGCCATGTTGGATGTCTTAAGGTCGCTGATTGATCTTTCATGTGCTGTTTGAACCTCCAAAAATCCTTTAAAAACCTTTCGCTACAAAACATAGCAGTTTAGGCAGTTTTGTAGCGTAGTTTCGTAGCGAATTGATTTCTATCTTTTCAACCATATTTCTGCCACCTTTGTTGGTCAAATTTTTTTTTTTTTAATGACAAAATATATAAACACAACCAAACTCCCTCCTTATTTCTTCATAAAATTGATTTTCAAGACAAAAAGCATTCTTTAGAAATTTCGTAGTGTAGTTTGGTAGCGAGCTAATTTATGTCTTTTCACCCTTCCTTCTGCCACATCTACTGGTCAAAAACATTTTTTAGGTCAAAATATCTAAATATAGTCAACCTCCCTTCTTAATTCTTCACAAAACTAATTTTAGAAGCCAAAAGGAATCTTCAAAATTTTCGTAGCGTTTTTTTGCCTTCAAGCCTAGAGCTCGCTAAGAAACTACCTGATTATGGAAAAAATTCAAAATTATCCCTTTTTCATGAAAATTTCACCTATATGCCTCAAAATTGATATGATGAAAAATGATAAGGCACATTTGGTTCAAAATGGCTCTTACCCTCTTCAAAAAGCATTATTTTCACCTTTAGCAAGTCAATTTACAAATACAATGACTCTGTTTTTTTCTGAAAAAATAGGGTTCTGAGATGAGCTCCTATCTCCCTATCCTTGATACTGTTGCAAAATTTGGAGGAGGTTTTTGTAAATCATAATGTTCAGAAGAAAAATATCTCTTGGTTTCTTGAAAACCATCTCCAGTTGTCCAGAATATGCATTAGAAAAACATTAATAAACAAGAAAATTGTGGTTTATGAAAATAGGTCCCAGAGACATCTCCGAATATCCAAGTTGGTAGCACCTATGAGAAAAGTGAAGGAGGTTATTTTTCCTTGTTCTGTGCTTGACAATAAAATCTCTTAGTATTTCCAAATTCATCTATGTTCATCCATAATATTCTGTTTAAATTTACTGCTCACACAGTCCAAAGACAAAGCAAATTCCCTTGTAGCTCCAACATAAATTCAAGCAACCTGAATTTGTGAATGCTTCAGCAAAGCTAGGTTCCTCCATGAACAACTTAAGGTCCATGAACTCATATCTAACCACAAAGCCAAGTTTGTACACTTTCTTATTAATGGCCATCTTCCTTTATAACTAAGCTGCCTTCTTAAACATGTGACACCTGTAAAGAAACAAATTGACAAAGAGTTGTTTTGCAATGGGATGGACCCTTCCAAGGTTAAAAAACACTGATACATGCAAAGGATGAAGGGTTAATGACAAAGAGGGGCTTGGGTTATTTGTTTAAAAATTAATTTGACAACTTGAGGGAGGATGATGACACATGTGACCACAAAAAACAATGATGAGACAAAATATGATCTTGCATGCTTGGGAATTATGAAAACTAACTTAGCTGACCTCACCTTTGTCTTCATCCATCAAAATTTTACACCTCACACCGCTTTGACACTCTTTGCATTGAAAACCCAGTTTCGTAGCGAAAACCTTTTTAGGCAGTTTCGTACTGAAAATTGCTGATTTACCATATAATTCGCTACGAAACTATGAAAAAATCTCTAGTGGAATGTTTTGTGGCAAAAGGCATGAGAATGAAAACCAGATGAGATTAGGTTGATTTGACATGATATGACATGGTTTAGGATGGGTTTTATAATTATAGTGGATATCACCAAATGCAAATTTTGTCAGTCAATTTCATGAAAATGACTTATGAGACAACATGAACCCTATCAATGAAATTGTTTAAATTAATGAGTGATAACAATGGCTTCACTAGGGATGATGTACCCCTGTGGTACATCAAAGAACTCATAGTTTCCAGTGCCATCCTTGTTGAAAACAAAACTTCTAAAATTCACAAAGCCTTCTTCAAACTCTTGTAGCCTTCTCCTCGGGCTCAAGCTTGATGATTTCTGCTAAAAAAACCAAATCTGTACATATTGAAAAAATGCTCAGTCTACTTCAGCTTATTCACACACACTCCTACCTACCCTAACAATTTCAATCTTCATGTTTGATTCAAGCGACATGAAACCTCCAATAAAGCCAGTCAATGAGCTGATCTGATACTTGAACCCCTTGACTGTACTTGAACCAAAAGCAAACTGTATTCTGAAATGATAAAGGTAAGAGAGAATGGGTCTATTTTTCATAGTGAAAAAACAATTGAAAAGTTGTACGATAGAAATCTTCCATGTAATTAGCCATGGGATCAAAGAAGACACAATTTATTGATATCCCTTTTAATCTCTCAATGAAAAATTGATCCTGGATATCCTTTTCGTTTTATTCATCAAGGCTGAACCTTGATTCCAACTCTACAATATCAAGCTCATAGCCATATTCTTCCTCTATCTGCAAGTCAAATGGTATAGAAATTTCCTCCTTTTTGGGAGGAGGAAGACCTTCCAGAACTATTTATGATCTTGGAAATCATATGATCCAATTTTAACATCCAATAGTTCAATTTCATTCTCTAATCTTTTAGCAGCTAAACCAAGAAAAAAAATATTTATTTTTAGGTGTGAGTCGACTGGATTTCAAACAACAAAATACTATTGTGAAGAAATGTTTATCTATCTAAAATTCTGCTAACTCATCCCTTACACTTTGTAACATTTCATCATATAAAGGGTTTCCGACATACCCTGTCATCTTGGATCACCATGAATGTTCTGAAATCTAAATTCTTCCTAGTGAAGTCACTTTGAACTTTGAAGCTCGGGATCTTGAACAGTGGAGTTTCCAGGTGAATGGTACAACCTTCATGTGTTTGGCTTCTGTTCACCATCAGAAGTCAAACCTGAACCTTGTCGTTCTTCCTAGAGAAAAGTTTCACCTTCATGTCCCCGGCAACGACGCGAAAATGTTATCACCAAATTGAGTTCCTGTTGGGCTGCTTCAATGGTCAACTTGGAGTAACTATTTCAAACCAAATTGTAGCTGGAAATTAACCTTTCCAGTCTGAGAGTGCTCTCTCAAAAGAATAAAGGATATTCAATGAATAACTTGAAAGCAGATGGCTAACTCTGAATTGGATTGAATGCGATGTTTTTGTATAGGTGAAATATGTAAACCAATAACTACAATTGGGCATGGAGTCAATATGAAAACTAAGTCACAAGTCAACTTATCTCATGGAAGTTGAGGAAATTGTATTCTTATTAAACCATACATGAAGGACAAAACAAAAAGCTATATGCATACAGGAAGTTGGAGCATGTCACCATGAATTCCAAGTGATTATACATAAGAAAACTAATAAATCTTGACAAAACAACAGACTAGGTGTAAACAGAGAGTTGGAGCATGTGATCATGAATTCTAAGTGATTATACAACTAGAACACTGGAGAGAAAGTAAACGACTCATATAACAAACTTACATAAGAATACTAAAAAGAATCTCAGGTCTGAAATAGGCATGCTACAACTGTATATTTCTGATATCAAAATATTATAATAGTGGTAGTGTCAAGTAACCATCTCCCAACCCTTTGATATTCAATGTTATGTCTATAAATAGACTCTTTTACATTGCAAATGATCTACCCAGCTGGCTAGATCCTCGAACTATAACTTTGACACCTAACATAATTGAAAACTACTTTCCTGGAACAGAAAAACACAACTAACCTTTAAAGACTCACATTCCTAATACTTCATATTTATTACATTCATTTTTTCAATAGTGAGACAGTTACATGATAAGGATCACATGCTCGAGAAACATTCACCATCACAATGACATTTAATGTGCCCCCTAAATTTAGGAAACATAGTCCTACATTTCAGGAAAATATAAAACCCACTTTAATCTTGGTCTTCATGATGAGTTGGATTAGTGACACTTATGTTGAGTATCTAGTCTATGGTGGGATGGCCCACTATCATGTTGGATGTCTTTAGGTAGCCGACTAATCTTCCATGTGCTCTTTGAACCTCCAAAAATCCTTTAAAAACCTTTCGCTACAAAACATAGCAGTTTAGGAAGTTTTGTAGCGTAGTTTTGTAGCGAATTGATTTCTGTCTTTTCACCCATCTTTCTACCACATTTGCTGGTCAAAAACATTTGTTATGAAAAAATATCTAAATACAGCCAAACTTCCTCCTTATTTCTTCATAAAACTGATTTTCAAGATAAAAAGCATTCTTCAGAAATTTCGTAGCGTAGTTTAGTAGCGAGCTAATTTCTGTCTTTTCACCCTTCCTTCTGCCACCTTTGCTGGTCAAAAACATTTGTTAGGTCAAAAAATATAAATATAGTCAACCTTCCTTCTTAATTCTTCATAAAACTTATTTTATAAGCCAAAAGGAATCTTCAGAAATTTCGTAGCATTTTTCTGCCTTCAAGCCTGAAGCTCACTACGAAACTACCTGATTATGGAGAAAATTCAAAATTTTCCCCTTTTCATCAAAATTTCACTTGTAGGCCTAAAAATTGATATGATGAAATATGATAAGTCACAGTTGGTTCAAATTTCCTCGTACCCTCTTCAAAAAGCATTATTTTCACCTTTAGCAAGTTAATTTACCAATACAATGACGCTATTTTTCTGAAAAACTAGGGTTTAGAGATGAGCTGCTATATCCCTATAATTGATAGATGTTGCAAAACTGGAGGAAATTTTTGTAAATCAGAATGTTCTGAAGAAAAAACTCTCTTGGTTTCTTGAAAACCATCTCCAGCTGTCCAGAATCTGCATTAGAAAAACATGTATAAAACAGGAAAATTCTGGTTTATGAAAATAGGTCCCAGAGACATATTTGAATCTCCAAACTCGTAGCACATGTGAGAAAAGTGAAGGAGGTTATTTTTCCTTGTTATGTTATTGACAATAAACTGTCCTAGTATTTCCGAATTCATCTCTTTTCATCCATAATATTCTGTTTAAATTTACTGCTCACACGTTCCAAAGACAAAGCAAATTCCCTTGTAGCTCCAGCAGAAATTCAAGCAACCTGAATTTGTGAATGCTTCAGCAAAGCTAAGTTCCTCCATGAATAGCTTAAGTTCCATGAGCTCCTATCTAACCACAGAGCCTCCTTTGTACGCTTTCTTATTTATGGCCATCTTCCTTTATAACCAAGCTGCCTTCTTAAACATGTGACACCTGTAAAGAAACAAATTGACAGAGAGTTGGTTTGCAATGGGCTGGACTCTTCCAAGGTGAAAAATCACTGATACATGCAAAGGATGAAGGGTTAATGACAGAGAGGGGCTTGTGTGATTTGTTTAAAATGTATTTTGACAACTTAAGGGAGGATGATGACACATGTGACCACAAAAAACAATGATGAGACAAAATATGATATTGCATGCTTGGGAATTATGAAAACTAACTTAGCTGACCTCACCTTTGTCTTCATCCATCAAAATTTGACACCTCACACTGCTCTACCACTCTTTGCAGGAAAAACCCAGTTTCGTAGCGAAAACCATTTTAGGCAGTTTCATAGCAAAAATTGTTGATTTACCATATAATTCGCTACGAAACTATGAAAAACTGGCTAGTGGAATGTTTTGTGGTAAAAGGCATGAGAATGAAAACTAGATGAGATTAGGTTGATTTGACATGGTTTAGGATGGCTTTAGACTTATAGTGGATATCACCAAATGCAAAAAATTTCAGTCAATTTCATGAAAATGACTTATGAGACTGCATGAACCCTATTAATGGAATTGTTTAAATTAATGAGTGATAACACATTGAATCGAAAAATAACAATATGCAACAAAAAATCCATGATAGATTCATAGGGGATAGGGTGATCTACTTTAATAGCTGCAATATTATCTACCTAATCCACAATGAAAGTAGGCCTTGAGAGATATTTGTGTGTCAGAGGACTAAGCCCTGGCTTGAGGGCATCCTTAAAGGTATTGGACTTATAAGGATATGTGCCCCCCACCTATGTCACCATTATTTAAGCATGCAATGAGAGAGATTGAAGCATCCTTGGTAATGCCATATCCACTAAGTAAATTCCCCTCATGAAGTTACTGTCCTACCAAAGAAGGACCTAACAAAGATTTAAAATTGCAAGAGATATGGAGTGACAACTTCATCTTGGGATATCTCAGGAGATAAATCCTTTACAAATGATTTCCCTTGTTTTACCATATCTAGAGGTAGATCTAGTTTCTGCAAACCCTCATCTTGAAGATGGATTCATGGGCATAGAATATAACCTATCTCCATGTTCAAAACCCTTGTATTTTTAAATCTTGCAGCAAAATCCATGACATCACTATCATAGTCCTCCACCATGGGGGAAATGACCCTGGAATGCAAAAGCGTGTCGTCATTGGAGCTCAAAGATTGACGCCTCATCTTAATGTATTGAATAATCCTCAGTGATGGTGTGTCCACCATCATTTTGATCGATTGTGTGTTCGAAGCTTCTGCCTTAGCAGTCGTAATCCCACCTTCGATCTTTCTGTAGTTGCATGAGTAACTGAAAGGCTCTTGAGAACATCTTAAGGCTCGCATACATTGTCAAATAGATGCAATGGCCCCTCTTATTTCTTTGGCCTTAGGGTTAGGGTTTGTCGACGAAAATATGATGACCTTAGTTTTGGTAGATATCCTTAAGTTGCCAATTATTGTAAGTTGAAAAACAACCCCATTATTTTCTGATTTTTTAATAAGATAATATGGCATCTACCAAAAATTTAGCCTTTTTTCTTATTTTTAGTTTACTTTGATTTATTTTGGTTGAAATTAAGTGTTGAAAATTGTTATTTTGTTTGATAAAATTATAAGCTTCAATTTTATTATTAGATTTTAAATTAATTAATTTTATTTAGTTTTCATTATGAAGGTTTAATTAGCCTACAATTTGCCACAATTTTAGCATGAAAAAAGTTCATGTGGATTTAAAATTTGGGTTGGAGTTGGACTATCTTAAAGCTTAACTATTTGGATATGGTTTCCTAATTTCAAATAAACCATTTCATATCACTCTAGATCAAGGATATCTTGATAAAAAATATTCATATCTACTCTTCCCAAGTATTTCAAGTTACATTTGGTATTTGGAACATCAACAACATCTACTGATGCACTCTTTTATTTTTGACGAGACACCAAAAACCTATATGCGTTAAATTCAAGAAACTTGATAGAAAAGATAAAAGGGAGTATTTAATAAAAATACATTCTTTATCATGATATGCTTAGTTTGCAACTTAATTTTGCATGTATCAAGATTCGAGGGAAATTGTTATTAAAGATGTGATAGTTTTCTAGATATGCTAATTTATTGTATGCAAGATACCCAAAACATGCTTACATCTAGATCTGGATTCTAGTGCATGTCATATAAATTTTTTGGATTCTAGATTTCAGATGCCTTCATTATTATGCCAACATGTGCATTTGTGTCTCTGGATAAGTTAATCATTATCTAATTATTGGATATATTTTAGTTATTGTACATTTTCTACAGATCCGAATCTATATCTCATCGTAATTTTTTCACTTTATAACATACCAGATGATGGATACTTTTATGTAACCTCGATTTTTATATTTGAATGTGTTTTTATGATGTTCTATATACCATATACATTTACCATTGTATTATTGTCTTATATATAGATCTAGGTCTTGAGATGAATACGACCAGTCTAGATCCATCTTAATTCCGGATCTATCAAGAGCCGAGAGGGATCAAATCTCTCAATGTGCGAACCTCTTTTTTGAGTGCAAAAATTGAGGAAAGGTTTGCACCTTGAGAGATTTGATCCCTCTCGGCGCTTGATAGATCCGGAGGTAAGATGGATCTAGGCTAGTTTCAGTCATGTGCTGCCAAGGAAAATCTATCAATAATATGAGGAACATATGATTAATTTTATCAATAATATGTAAGTACATCCAATATTAATATAATCATTTTAAATATGCTAAATGTGTCTCAGATTTATCTAGTCATTTTAAATATTGTAAAATAACTTTAATGATGAAAAATGATGAAATACAAATTTTGAATGCATAGTGACAATGTTATAATATTGAATGATAGAAAATATGAATAATAAGAATGTAGTCAATTACAAATAGTATTCATTGTGATCAATATCAAACTATTTTCTTCTACTATTCTTATTGTCACCCTTGTTAGTTTTGTCATCTTTCCATATATACTATATGAAAAGGAAAGTTGGAATTGTAAACCATTTAAATATTTAGCTCGAGCTATTGTAGTAAACATCATACTTTGTCTCTCTTGCTCTCCAATATTAATAGGTTTAATTACTATAACACAAAAATTAATGTACATTGTCAATAATTTTTTGTGCTTACACTCAAATCAATGCACACTATTAATCCAATGAATTTAAAATTAATGTACCATCATAAATCCAATTATATCAAATCATAAATCAACATATACACTGAAATGAATGCATCTAATGCAAGAAATCAAATAAGATTAGAAAACAACATCTACACTGAAAGCAATGCATCTAATGAAAGTAATTAAATATGATTAGAAATCAATATCTACACTCAAATCAATGTATTTAGTGCAAGTAGGAAAATATGATTAAAAACCAACATCTACACTAAAATCAACGCATCTAGTACAAGCAATCAAATAGGATTAGAAATCACCATCTACACTGAAATAAATGCATTTAGTTCAAGCAATCAAATAGGATTATAAATCATCTACATTGAAATCAATGCATCTAGTGCAAGCAACCAAATATAATTAGAAATCAGCATATACATTGAAATTAATGCATCTATTGAAAGTAATCAAATAGGATTAGAAATCACCATCTACACTGAAATCAATGCATTTAGTGCAAGCAATCAAATAGGATTAGAAATCATTTACATTGAAATCAATGCATCTAGTGCAAGTAATCAAATATCATTATAAATCAACATCTACACTAAAATCAATGCATCTAGTGCAAGCAATAAAATAGGATTATGAATCACCATCTACACTGAAATCAATGCATCGAGTGAAAGAAATCTTCTTCCCTCTCTCCCCCCTTCATCTATATCTATATCTCCCTCCATCTCTCCTTCTTTGTCTCTTTATCACACCCCGCAAAACACACACACTCTCTCACTCCATAACTATCAATCTCTTTGTCCCTCCCTCCTTGTCTCCATCTATCTCTTATTTATCTTCACCTTTCATCTATATCTCTATCTCCCTCTAGCTCTCTATATCAACCCCAAAACATACACTCCCTTTCTACAATATATCTATCTATCAGTCCCTCCTCCACTCCCTCTCCCTCCTGCTATCCCCTCTCCCTCTCTCTCTATATTCCTTATCACTCCCTCTCTCTCTCTCTCTCCACCTTTCACTCTCTATGTATTTATTCTCACCTCCCTGTCTCTCCCCCTCCATATCCATCTCTCTTTCCCTACCTTTCTTCACACTCTCTCTTCCTTTCTTTCCCACCTCTCTCTCTATCTATCTTCACCTTCCAACATTTTTACTATATGCCTCTATCTCTAATTCTCTCCCCCCTTCCCTCAATATCTCCTTGTTTGTCTCTTTGATCTCACCCCCAAAACATACACACTCTCTCTCCATCTCTCCCTTATCACTCCCCCTCTCTCTCTCAACTACTCACTCTTTATGTCTTTCTTCTTCCCTCCCTCTCTCCCCATTTAGCTCATTCTCTCTATCCCTCCCCTGCCCCCTCCAACTCCATCTATTTATCCCTCCCTCTCTCCTCCTCTCTTTTCCTTCCTCTCTCTCCCTTTATCTTCTACCTCCCTCTTTCTTCCCCCATCTCTCTCTCTCTCTCTCTCTCTCTCTCTCTCTCTCTCCTACAATCCTCTCTCTTCCCCATCACTCTCTTCCTCTCTCTCCCTTTATCTCCCGCCTTCCTTTATGCACCCCCCCTCGGCTGCTTGCTCTCTCTTTTCCATTCAATCCTCTCTCTCTCTCTCTGCCCTCCAATCCTCTCTCTTCCCACATCACTCTATCTCTATCTCCAAGAATGTTACTATATCCATCGCTTTCTCCTTCTCTCTCCTTCTCTCCCCCCTTTTCTCCATCAATCCTTCTATGTATCTTTATCTCACCCTTAAACATACACTCTCTCTATCCATCTCTCTTTTGTCACTCCCTCTCTCTCCACTTCCAATTCTCCATGCATTTATTCTTCCCTCCCTCTCTCCCCATCCAAATCCATATCTCTATTCCTCCCTCTCTCCTCCTCCTCTCATCCTTCCTCTCTCTCCCTTCCTGTCCTACCTCCCTCTCCATTCCCCCTTCTCTCTCTCTCTCTACCCTCCAATCCTCTCTCCTTCTCCTTCCCTCTCTACCCTTCTCTACCTCTCTCACTCCTCTCTCTCTCTCTCTCTCTTCATTCCTCCTCTCCCCTCTCCTTTATTTTATCTCCATTTCTCCCTTGCCACTCCCCGTATTTCTCCACCTTTATCATATGTATTTGTTCTTCCCTCCCATATATATCTAGAGTTAGTATATATATCATGATATATTAATATATATTACAATATAACAAATTTAATATTGTATTAATTTAAAGTTATTAAATTTTAACTTATTAATATTATAATATATTAATATGAATATTAGATTTAACAATAACAATAATATTAATATTAATATTAATGTTAGGTTTAATAATGTTTTTTTTTGCATGGTATTAATAATAATTTGGTCCATGGTATTTGGGCCATAGACTTCATATATAATTAGATGTTGATTTCTAATCCTATTTGATATATTTTTATTTATTTACCTTACCTCTTTATAGCTCTTTTATATTTATTTCTTTACCATACCTCTTTTATAATATGGTATTTGGCCCATGGTATTAATAATAATTTGTCCCATAATATTTGGCCAATAGGCTTCACCTAAATAAAACCTCTTTTTTGACTTTTTGTAAATATAGAGGTTTATGGAGTAAATATTAAAAAAAAAATATATTTATTTACCATTTCTCGGCATTAAGTATAAAAAAAGGTTTTATTTATTGACCATACCTCTAGTTTATTTATATTTTTATTTATGTATCATATATTTTTTTAGTGTTCATAAACCTCTTCATATTTTAATAAATTTATTTTTTTGATGAATTTTTAATTATTTATTTATATAATTTTGTAAGTTATTGTTTAAGCCGACATTGTTTAGATTTTACTTTTAAAATTTCTTGCAGTTTTTTTTTTTTCGACATACTTACACATCAGGGTCATAGTGAACTGTAGAATACGCCTCTTAACGCAATGATTATTCCAGCGTCATATTTCCAAATGTACCTTTAAAAAAAATTATATCCAAATCTAGTCTTGCTTTGCAGAAATGGTGTTCTGGATACATCCAGATTTCAAATAACAGGTGTCCTCTATCAAGCTTAAGAGCATTTAAGTTTAAACTTCCCACTGATTTTCAATTAATAGGTAACATTGGCATTTTTCAAATTTCTTATTAGATTTCACTAACCCACTTTGCATGTAAAAATAAACGAAAGCAGATTGTCATTACTTCGAATTTTATAATTGCTAAATTATATCCATTTTACAAGAAATGAATTTCACCGCTTATAAAATGAATCATGTTGCTTTTGAATTATGTTTTGGAACCTCTTAATCCTTGAGACCAACCAATATTCATTGAAAGAGAAATTTTTAAGATTTTTTTACTCCTCGAAACGAAATTCATATTTTTCATTACACTATCAATTTAAATTTGATTAAGTTTATTTTAAATTTCATCAAGACTTTTCATGATTTCCTTTTGAATTCAAGTTTTGCATGAAAATTGTTGAGAAAACCGAAGGGTAAGTAGGGTAAAGATGATGAATTAAAAGGAATGCAATTGAAGGTGGAAAATCTTATAAAACTGAAATGCAACATTGTACACACTTTACACATCTAACAAGGTTGACTCGAAGGAAATTTATGGGTTTTTCGAAGTCATAGATTTTGAAGAAGAACATAAATCAAATGAAGAAGTTCTGATTGATATTAAGAAAGCAATGATGCATAATGTTGGGTGTGTTATATTCTTTCCACGTGTCACTGGAAACTTTTTTATTTATGTAGACCTAATAATAGTTGGGCGGACCCAAGGATGGGGGTAGACCCAAAGATGGTGGGCGGACCTACCCACGGTTTTGCACATGGTTTTCATGCATGATTTTTTGGGCATAATGGTTTTTGCCAATGGTATTTGTACATTTGGTCAAGGGAACCGTGGTTATGTTCTAATCGTAGGTTAATGGATTGGGATTTATGAATGCTTCAGTATGCATATATATGTATTGTAACATTGAAAGGAATATAATGAAAAATCAATATGGTATTCCCGGTTTTGAGATCCGGGGGAATCTTTGTGTAAATTTGTTTTGTGTTCTCGCCATTGTATATTTTTCGGTTTTAAGAATTAGTTTGCAAGTAATTTCTGCACTGGGTTAAAACCTACACATAATGTAGCTTCCAGGGCAACTATTTTACACTACTATGATATGACTATATGGAGAAAAAACCCGCAACGCTTTAAATTGGAATTGGTTCCCTTCATGCATCAAATTGCAAAAAGGGGGGAAATTTTAACTAGGCACAACTACTATATGCAAACATTTTGCAAGTAGTAAAGAATTTTTTATAACCCCCTCCAAGGTTTTTGATTGCATATTTTTATGTTATCCTATTTGGTAGATGTAGTTTGTGCTACCACTCCTTTTCCTCTTATGAAGTGGATTTTGTAACCATAAGAGAAAATCATCCATGTTTATTGTTGTATTATGTGGAAGAAATAGTGCATAAATCATTTTGATGATATCTTTGGTCACTTCATGGCTCCATCATATTATCTATTGTTTGGTAAAACAACCCTTGGGGTCACTTAGGAGACAAAGGATGTTATCTAATATTTAGGAGACTCGTGTATTGATGAATGTTTCTCATACCTTAGAGTATATGGATACACATGAGCTCCTCATTTGTTGCCTAGGTATCTCCAAAATAGATTGACATTGAGGGAGATTGCATACCAAATAAAATTTGTTGGAATAACTAGATCATTAAGTGGAATTTCCAAAATATTATGCAAACCTTTCTTTTGAATCTTACAACAAATATGGCCATCTAATTCTTCAGATCTGCAAAAAAAAATCAGAAGAAACCTGCAAAATATTAGATATGTGCAACAAAAGATATTAAACAACAAAAATATTAACTAATTTAAAACTCCATACCATGGACAAAGCAATTTAAAATAATGAATGATGTTATGATTATTGTGTTACACCCGGTGAAGGATACTCATATGATGGTTATAGGTCTCCCTCAAATGGGATGGGTCCTTGGGCTGTCCTCTATGCTTCAATTTTATGGATCTCTCTCTCTGATGTATGAAACCCAAAAGTATGTATTGAACTCAAATGGGAGCTCAATTGCAAAAAGAAGATAATAACGACAGTGACAATGATGATGGTGAAAAATGGATGGAGAACTCTCTTATTTATAATAAAATATTGGGTTATTCTTGAAAATGGGAAATAATAAAATATTATCAACCATAATCTAGATTTAATAGATTGGAATATTTTATTATATTTTTGGAGGGAAAAGGTATTTAAATTTGGTTAAATACCTTTATTTACAAATAATAAATAAATAAATGATTTATTTATTATTTAAAGGATGTGGTTAAGGAATAATATACAAATAATAATTTGTTTAATCATTTATAAGTGATTCAGTCAAATTTGACAAGGAATATTAAATAAATAATGATTTAATATTCCTAGAGGAAAATCAAATAAATAATGATTTATTTAATTATTCCTCATGGGGTTTCTTGTTTTAATTAGAAATAATTTAATAAAATATGGTTTATCAAATTATTTCCTGTAGTGAAATCAATTTTACTATGGTAAAATTGGTCTTACATGGTATATTTCGATCCACTTAGTTAGAAATGGCTAAGTAATCATTTTTGTGTGATAACAGATTGCCCCCTAATGTGCGAGCGTTAGAAGAAAATCGTATGACCGAAATACATTGTAAGAACGCAATTACTAGACACCAAAGGGGAGTCCGAGAGAGAGAGAGACATATCTGAAGCGAAGCGAGGAAGATAGACATAGAGGGAGCGAGACCTACTAATTGATATAAGTCTCTTTTTTTTGGAGTACATGACCTCAATGAGGCGGGGGAGGCATACCCATACCCGCCGAGATAACGGAATACAAAGAATAATGATGAGCCCAACAATGTGGGATTGAGCTACAAAGTACATGATACATGGTACATGACATGCTGGAATTAATGGGCCATATAATAATACAATGAATCCCAAATACATAATGTGCCTGGAAAAAGAGAGACCAGGACTAAAGATAATAACATCTGAGTACATGAGATATAATACCCCTCCATGTGACATGGGGAGGGGGAACCACAACCAAAGAAGCCCTGCGGAACAGGGAAGGGCTCTGAATGGATCATCTGAATGAAACATGCATGTTGTGGACGCTGAAAGTGGCTGGAACCAAACCCATCAAATCTGCGGAACAACATCTAAGGTTGGAGCATAAGATGATGTCATCTAGGCATGTGGGGGGCTACCTAAAGGGCCAGCCCATCATGAAGTCTGTAACATGTCACACACACCCGGGAATCACTTGTACAATCTGCTGGATCACTGGACCATCAAGTGTACCATTCTCAATCATGTGATAATGGGCCGGGGTTGAGCACGTGAGAAACAACCAAGTCAAAGGGCAATGATGATTCCCTTTGCTTGATTTGAGGTACCGAACAGTGATGAAAGTTGGAACCAAGGCACACTGCCCTCTAGACCATTCTTCTTGAATGAATGTGTCGAGGTTGATAGAATATGGACCGCCAGAGTTGAGGTAATGAGGAATCCTCAACTAAGGCATGATGGAGCATAGGAAAGTGATTGATGGATTGACACCAGGGATAATGATGGAAAGATGGAAATTAAGAGGCAGATTGGTGACTTCCCTTGTCAGAGCATAAAATGCATGGTTGACCTAGCAGGGATTGACTCGATTCCAGAGGGGATGATGATGGGCAGTAGAAGTGGAGGCCAAAATGGGCAACACGGGATGAATGCGATGCAAACATGAATGAAATAATATAACAGGAGATAACGGGACTTAGGACAGACTCCAAAAATGCGAGGATGACTCAACTCGGATGCTCTGAACAAGGGTGACTTGATGATGCTACCACACAGGACAGGACCAGGGGGACCACAAAAAGATGAGAAAATAATGGTTACTCATGAAAAAAATTGACATATGATGCGAAAAGTGCCATGGTAAAGTGGCATTGAAGTAAAATCGGCTCATATGAATAAATTCGATTTGAATTGGTGGCAAAGTGAAAATTCATGGAAAAAATGGCTTCCAGGTGAAGTGTAAAATTACCAAAAACAGATAAAGGCCCATTATAGTACTCTATGAGATATTTCTAACGGTGCCGACGGTTCATGAAACTGAGCTACGGTTTGGTCGCAATGGGGGACGGAAAAACTAGCGTTTCTCCTATAAAAGGGCGTTTTCCCTCCAATTTTAATTCATTTTCTGAGTGAGTTGTGGTGAATTTTGAGAGGAGGAGAAGGCCCTAAATCTTGTGGCGATCGTAATGGACAAATCGGCCATTGGAATCAGGATCTGCGAGTTTCAGGTAGGTGGCCTTACTTGTCTAAAAATGGCCTTAATGCTTCTTGGAATGATGGTTCCTGGTGAAGAATCAAGGTAATGACTACAAGAATCAACTACTAGAGAAGTTCTAGGATCATCCCTGCCCACCAAGTCAAACATGGGGACCGAGTGGTAAGTGTGATATCACATATAGTAGAATGATTGAATGTATGGTATCAAGCATTTACAATATATGATGGGTATATGGCTCGCTGGAGAGGCTGGTAGGACAAATTATCCAAGGAATGAAAGGATAATCGACCATACCTAGGTCATTGGGGTCTAGTACAAGACTTATGTTAATCAAGTGAGAAGGTTGAAAGGGGCCATCATGTCCCCAAGCATGGGATACTGCCCCCAAGCAGATGCGATGGAGGGGACTGAGCTAGTATGCAAAGGTGGGAATGATGCCCCTAGCTAGAGGAGTTTCTGGAGTGCCATTGTGTTCCAAGTGTGAGAATAAGGGATTCGAGCATTTGGTTCAATTGGCACAATATCCTCTAGAGGATGATGGGAAGATGTAGGGGCATAGGTGCCCCTGAAGTAACATGTTATGGACATGCCAAATGTGTTTAGAATAGTGGAATCTAAACACATTTTGATGATGTGGTTCACCGTTTGTTTATGTTATGGCTGTCTTCCTGTGGGAGGCATGCATAGATACAATTAGAGAAAGGAAATAGTGGATTACCAATCTCGTTTGGCACTGCAGATATGAATCAAATGGACTGAATTTCTGGGTTCGCATACATGGTGTCACTATACCAAAGAGTGGCTTTGGAGATAATGAATTGGTGCTCACCTAGAAAACAGAGAGGTTGGTAAACAACAATGTCTAACAGACTGGATTGTTGATGTAAGATGAAGGAATGATTAAGTGTATAATCCCTATAGTGATATGAAGTGATATGAGACTCTAGAGGGTTTTTTTTTTATGGGGAAGAATAATGGCACTAGAGTCGACACTACGAGATGCACTAGGAGGGTTGGGTAGAATTGCTTCTCCTGGACTCTCAAATATGGGTGCGCCCTTACCCAAACATTGGGTGTCAATGTAATGGCCACAAGGTGTATGTGGTTCGAATTAAGGGGTTCGAATTAAGGGGTTATATAACGAATCGACCTCACTATGGATGAAGTCTTTGGAATCCACACCATGTTGTTCATGGGTTTGTTGTGGAAGGAAGTATGCATGATGGTGCATATCATCCCAAGGAAAATTAGGGGTGGTCATAGCTTCCATAATTTATTCATCTGAATGGACTATGGGATAACTAGAGAAAGAGAGACCACTTGATGTGGTGGAGCTACCTGGCACATCATCATGAGAGATATGGTTCACATACGCATTGTCACAATGGGTAGACGAAGAGCTAGTATATGAAACATCTACCAATGTTGAGACCAGGGTGTTCGACGAGGGAGGTTAGACAGAAACAATAGATGAAACTCCAGGGGGGATATCCTTCGAGGATCTCATGGATGATGGCAGGTAGAGAATAACGACTAATTGGTCTGTCATATCGACATCAAGGGGAGGTATCACAATGGGTGCATTAGATTCCTATGGTTCTGGTGTAATGGTGGAGCCATAATTCCCAAGTAAAGGAGTAGATGATCCACTACGAGCGGCTTGTATTTCACGGAGCGTCTGAAGGGTATCGCGAAATTATTCGAGATGAGGACAATGGTGAGAATAGTGGCCATAATTATCACACAAAGTGCATGTGTGGTTTGTGTGTAATGAATTGTTTTTCTTGGCAGAATTAGGTAAGGTAACATGGACCTCCGAGATGTTAGAGTCAGGAAATGTATTTTCAACCACAGGTTTGAGACGAGGGAGTTCAGGACAGTTATTGGTGGTATGCCCAACAACATCACACAAAGCAGATGGCAGAGTAGGCTTCAGAGGCTTAGGTGGAGCTGGAGATGTTTGGGGAGCCTTGTCCTTAGGTTCCTTATTTTTGGATTCCCCCCCTCATCAGATGCTTTCGCAACATGAGTGAGTTCTTGTTTAGGTTGTTCTGGAACTGAAGAAAAGGAAGGGGTCATCGCGACCAGTTAGACTAGGGTCAACGCAGTATATGGTTTGAGTTGATTCGGTGGAGTGTTTGCGGGGGGGGGGGGGGCTCGATGTACCAAATAGGGATCCCCATGGTCATATTTGGTAAACTCAATGTATCCATGATAGAAAAAACAAAAAAGAATCCAGATGGGAGAGCTAAAAATGTTATCTGACGTGCAGGATAATGGCCTGGCGGAATGACTCCCGGATGGTTAAGGCCTGGGGGAACTTTTCCTGGTTGAAAAGGATGAGGAGAGACATAAGCAGAAGGATAAGGTCCTTGAGGAGTTTGTCCTGATGGCTAGGTCGAGTGAACAATAGCAGGTTGCAAAGGCCCTGGCTACTGGATGGGCGTACCAAAATACTTGTGACTAGCCCATGACGTGTTGTATAGAGGACCCCTTGAGGAAAGATTTTGAGAAAGACTTTGCAGATCAAGGAGCGGAGCACGCAACACAGAGTTAATTTAGAGACTTAGGGGCTTTGGGGTGGGTCAAAACCCCTTATTTTGTAAAAGGATTGGAATAATTTGTATACTTTGAGCTCCGCCCATGGTTTTCGGACCATGGTATTGTAAATTTAAAGACTATATAAGGAGTCTAGGATAGCCTTGATAGGGTAAGGAAATGATACATGGTATGTGATGCACTTTGATGTAAGATTGTTTTGAGTCTGTGTTATGTTGGTTGGGTTAGAGAAAAGGTTCCTACAACTGAGTGCATGAAGACCTTAGGAAGTCTGCAGCTAAGTGCGCAGACCTTGCAGCTGAGTGTTTAGGGTGGAATTGATTGTATTGGGAAGATTTGAGCATTAATGAAAGGTGTTTGAAGACATATCCATGTTTTGAGTTTATGTGTTTTATTTCCTTGCAATTTATGTTATATTTGTTTTTTTTACTTATATTTGCATTGTGAAGTTGTGTTTATGGTTATTTATATTGTTTTATGCTTCATAAAGTAAGATTGTGCAACCATAATGGGCCAGTAATAGTGGGTTTTTTTGGTTTGCGCAACCATATATGAACCTGGGTCTAGGCCCCATCAAGCTAACAAATGGATCTATTATCGGGACTAGGATATGACCGAGGGATATGTGGATGTGGCATCCATATAAGAAAGAGATTCAAGATTGGGTAGATCTAATATAACATGAATTTGTTGTGCAAGAAATTAGAAATCCGTGCCTATCTACTAAAAAGTGGTTGTAGACGTATATCTTTACATATCAGCACGATATTTTTTCCTCATCATTTGGTAGTGAGCTATACGAGTGGTTATCAAGACAAGCTGAGAAAATGACATGTTTCAACAATAGGCCTACTGTGTGGAATACAGAGCTAATCAAGTAACTGAAGAGGACTGATAACGAGAATGCAAGGGTTTTTGATTATTGGATCGATAGTATCCTTAAAGGTTTTATTATTGAGTTCGCAATCGATACATCTATATCCTATAACAAATCTGAGCGCAAATTTTTCAAAGACCTGCGAGGTAAGTACTTGAATTCATTGAAGCTTTGGATTAAGATGCTATTGTGTGAAAAGGGTGTACTACGAATGTAATTAGATTGATTTTCGGATGAAATAAAACCAAAACTACGCGACGAGGTAAAATATTTAGGGTAGATCATAATAATTACATTGAGTCTTAGTACAATCCACTATTTGGGTCTGAGAGCGAAGAAGGAGAAAGCCGCCCTTCTTCCCCTAGAAGTGTGTCGATTAAATTTGAAGATCATCACGGCGCTTTGGGAATTCCTCAACCTTCCACTCCCATCACAACCCATCCCTATTCTATTCCTCCACCTCCACCTCCCCCATTCACCATGGTTGACTCGCCTAAGATGCCTGTTTTCAAAGGATCATATGATCACGAGCAGTTCTAGTTTGTTGCAGAAGTGATATGGATATTTCAAAACATCACTGATGAGAATATGAAGAAAGCGCAGTTGGTCACAACGCTGCAGGATAGACATTATCCTGGTATATGAAATACAACTCGACAAACCAAAATGCTACGTTGGCTCAGGCTAAGGTTTCCCTGAATGCTGAATTTAAGAATCTAAAGTCGCAGTCCCAGTGTATTACAGAGATCAAATATATTAAAAAATTAGCCACTGAAACATCGTGGGAAGTTGATTAAAGGTTTAAGACACTAATAATTCAAGTTAGCTCCGAGATCCCCGACGAGCAACAAAAGGAATGGTTCATCGTTGCATTGTTACCTCATCTTAGATTTCCATTATCGCAGTAGAAGGTCACAACCCAAGCTGAAGCACTGGAGATTGCAATGAAGTTAGAAGCTTCGCCAGTAACAGATATTAACATAGGGGTTCAACAGATTCAAACCTAATTGGCAAGCTTACATATGGAAATTCAAGATTTGAAGAAAGGAAAAGAAGTTCGAGCAGAAGTTTGGTTCATAAAGTGCAAAGCAGAGGACCACCATAAGGATCTCTATACTTTTTTATGGACTACTTGGGCACTGGGATGCCGAGTCCGTTGAGACTTAGGCCAAGTACTGGGCCAAATGTGGGGCCGAATGTCTGGTGTATCTTATGTGAATTTGTAGTCCAACACTCCACATAATACTTTCACCTGCTGTAGAAGTACATTGGGTCTCTGAAGCAATTATTCTATAATTTATGTAGTTTGGTGGGACATGATGACAAGCATTGTCGAAGCTACAATCTAATGATGTAGAGTCCTGGAGCATACCGAGTACAATCCGAAGGTCGCGAAGCTCCGGGTTTGCCAATAGCACATGAAGGTTTCCAAGTTCGAGGGTGTGGCCAAGGAGGAGGCGTTGGACGAGGTCATGGACAAATCATATGCTATAATTGTGGTCAACCTAGACATTTCGCTAGAGATTGTCAGAATCCCGTTGTTTTATCTTGTAGGTATTGTCGCACATTTGATCATGAAATAGAGGATTGTCCTACATTATTGGCTAAAATGTAGGAAAAGTGCAACCAACAGCCTGCCCAGAACATACAAATGATGAGAGTTGAACCACACGAAGAAGATCTAAGCATTAGCATAGTGAGACGAAGTGGTATAAATATAGGAGAAGATAAATTGGAAGGTAAGAATAATATGGAGTATACATGGGTATGGAAAACTATATATAAGAATAATGGGTTCAATATACAGTGCGAAAGATAAACCTTCATAGACGTGAAGAAGAATTTTATGAGCCCTAGAGCTTCAACATCAATAGCGCAGAGATAGTTGGTTCCGTTGAAAAATAAACCCAAGGAGATTATTGAATCCCAGGAATTTGATACATCCATTCTGACATATTTCTTGCAGACATGTATGAAGTTGCTAAGGAATCAGAAATATGTGGAGGGATTACATGAGTTGATTGACAAATGCGCTGGTAAAGAAGATTAGAAAACAGAACAACAGGAAGTGCATAAGGTCTACAAACATAAGAAAAGAACTGGCAGAGAAATGCGGCTAACGTGTAGATCAATGATTATGAAATGGACCAAGTCATCCTTGATATTGGATCAGATTCCAATTTTTTTCCAAAATATACATGGTAACGAATGGGGAGACATAAGTTGCAATGGTCATTGATTCATCTAAGGGTGGAAAATCAATAGAAAATCATTCTTATGGGTCGACTGCATTGTGTCAGCGTAGATATTAATGGTGCAAGTGTATTGTCTAATCTTGAAGTTATTGAGATTATTGATGAAAATAACCCATATCCCAAGTTACTTG
Organism: Pinus albicaulis; assembly: GCA_034641835.2. Taxonomy (NCBI): domain Eukaryota; kingdom Viridiplantae; phylum Streptophyta; class Pinopsida; order Pinales; family Pinaceae; genus Pinus; species Pinus albicaulis. The sequence continues at coordinate 422,450,022 of CM076572.1, forward strand.
GGTTTGATTGGGCTTATGACATGGATGCTATAATCAATTTTAAAAATAGACAAATGGTATTTGAAAAGAATGGTACCGGGGTCGTTATGCCTTTGGACCCCTCTGAAGGTGTCCGCTATACATAACCTATCCAACATGAATATGGTGATGCTGATATTGATCAGATCTATAAGATCATTGCGAAGGATGAATATTGGATTAATCATATCGTTGATGGAAGAATAAGTTAGGAGCACGATAGTTCATGTTTTTCCGACTCTGATTAGGAATTGGAACACTGGCAGAAACTCTTGCATGAAGTCTCCACTAAGATGTGTAACAAAGTTACCAAAGCACTGCGTTGTGTGACATTAGAGGTATGTGACTTGCCTTTTTATGATGGAACTGGGAATTTTATCTTATTTATGGAAGATTTGAGCAGAATGTGCCTGAAGAACAAAAATATGAAGCTTTGGACTTCGTCTTGAGTGTTATCACTGTCCCCAACTTCCTAAGGCTGATAGTAGGATTGGAGAAAGGTAACCACAAACCAACTTTAAGCTAGGTAGCTAGCCCTACCCAAAACAGAGAGGGCTCTCTCTATGTCACTTTAAACAATCAAATGAATGGATGAGTATCATAATATTTTAGGCTAGATATGTAAGCTTAAATGAGTAAAATTTGTTTGATATTTGAATGCTGGATAGGAAAGTCAGTGAAAGGACTGTAAATAATATTTTTAGGTCTGAACTTTGAGGTTAACCTGTAGAGAGTATGTGAGGCAAGGTAGGTAGTTTTGCAACATATTAATCAATAATTTGAGTATAGGATGAAGATGGAGTAGGGTTTGAATGAGCACTAAAAGTGAGTTCATTTAATTAAGAAGAAAATGAACATAATATGGAAAATCTTGCATAAAACAGAGCATGCATAACATGAATTCTGCTTTCAAACACACAAGATAGACATGTATGAATAAATAGGCGTGGAATTAAGCATAAGATAATAATCAAACATGAGAAACACAGATGTTACAAATCATATCACAAGTATCTCACAATATTCCCATCAAATTGTCTCTGATTCCATTCCACAAACTGGTTGCAAGAGTTCCAAAACAAAATATGAGACTATCCAACCCAAAAAATGACAAAAGAGAGTCTAATTATAGAACATATAGACCACGACACCTCATCAGGTCAAAATCCCATCCAAAATGGGTCATAAATGAAAAATATGAGTCATTCCCTAGTTTCTAGGGAGGTTAGAAACCATTCCTTGAAATTTAGCTACAAACTAGGAGTGTTTGTCCCTTACATTATTTACATATTCCATCATAAAAGGAAACAAAAACTAACCTAATAACTCTAATGACAATTCACAGGCTTGAATTTGCGACCATTTCTGAGCTTGACAGTTGTACTGAAGGAATCCAATGCTGATTTGTGACAATTATGACTAAAGAATTTAAAAACAAACTGCAGAAGCGTAACAGAACTTTGGAGGCACTTTGAGAAGTCCAATTAAACTTTTGAAAAAATAGTCAAATATCCCTCTGTGTATAGTTTCCAGAACATCTTGAATTTTCCAAAATGGACCACAGGAAGGCTTCAAAAATCCATTCTCCCAGGGTCACTCAAAATCGTAACAGAGGGTCCAAAAAGGAGGCAGAAACATGAAAAATAGGTGGTTTTAAAAGCTTTTTATCCCAAATTTCAACTTGTCATGCCCGGAGGGTTACTGATCTATGATGTACTAATATAAATACATCCATCCATGTAAATAAATTACCATTTGGATACCTCCAAATAAAAAATTCATAAGTGACCATTACCCTTCTGCAATGAGAAATTTCCAGAATTCTCCCAAAAATCATGAAAAATTCCAAAATTGCTTCAAAGCCTTCAAAATTGGTTCTTTGACACCTGAAAGTGATAGGATATACAACCAATGAAGCTTCAGCCAATAAATCCAAGCTTTCCTTCTCCTTGAGCTTCATTTGTGCCTATTTAAGCCTCTTTTTGACTTGTTTCAACCTTACTTGAGAAATGGTATCCCTGTTTCGATAATGACTTGGCATGTGCCTTTGTAGCTTGTTATCCCTTTTAGCCTTCTTCAATAAATTCTCCAAGTGTTCATTAAATATTGATAGCCAAAGTTATTTATTCTCATTGATCTCCATGGCAATGAGCTCATCAAATGTTAACTCTTCAGACTGATGAATTTGTTGTTTCTCTTGCACCAATGCCCTTTTTAGGCCTCTTGTTCTTCGTATTTTTGCATGTACTTCAGCCTATATCTCTTGAACTTGGTAAAAAATAACCATATTATTTCCTTTACCTCTGTTTGCGTCCATGTTTGATTTGTATTTACTTTGGAGGAGTTGATTCATTTGTAATTGAAGATTTTCAAGCTCAAGGAAAGTAATTCGGGATTGGGAAATGGAGAAGGCCTCTTTCAATTTTTAAATCTCTTTATCCTTCTCTTTGATGATGTATTCAAATAATTTGACCTCCTCATGTTCTGATACCTCAGGCTCCATTGACACTGACTCATCATGCTGATGCAAAAGAGGTTGCTCCTCTATCTGACATTTCTCATCATGGGTGTAAAGTGCAAGAAATATCCTAGTAGACTTGGGCACAAAAAATTTCCTCCTGCCTCTCTTGTAAGTGTGAGAAAATACCACAACCCTAGGGACATCTGAAATCTGAATAGGCATGCTAGAAGAGCCAATCTCCATTGGCTTTGGTGATGATGTAATAGGTAAGACAGAAAGCGCTGCTGATAACCTCTCCAAGAAGTCTTCCCATGTCATGTTTATTGAGGAAAAGTGATGCAACACAATGAACTTGATAAGGCCATGATGAAAGAGACTAGTATCATGATATTCTCTTCTGCTCCGATCCTTCTTAGCCATCTTAATCAAGCTCCTGTATAAATAATGAGGCAAATCAAGTGTTTTGACTCTGGTAAAATGCATCAAAAACTTGATGTGATACCTGTATAGCCTGGAGAATCTTCCTTCACATGTAAAGAACTTAATTATGAACATCATCAGTGGAGCATACTTGTTTCTAAGGTTTCTAAGAGGAAAAATAAATTCTAGATCATCTCTAGCACGAGGCTTTAGAAACTGCTTGTAGTTTTCAATGTTAAGATCCATACCCTTGAACCACTGCTCTCCCTGAAAAGGAATACTTGGCTGAAGAAATTAGGTTAGGTGATAAAACGATCTCCATACCTGCAAGAGTGATATTTCCCATATTGTATCTATTTGCAAAAATATAGGACAACTGAAGATGATACCCTCCTTCCATTAGCCTTTCAAAAAATTTTAAGCACTAGGTCCTTTGAAAGCATCTTCTTGCTAATGGCGAAGCATTGATCTCATTCATGGTGAATGCCTCAAGTACGAGATGGAATCCTCCTTTGAAGCTCTTCTTGTCACTTTCCATGGTGTTGGTCACTTGTGGAAAAGAAACACCGAGAGATGAGTTCAAAATCTTGAGGTTTTCAGGCTTTGATTGACTTCAAAGGCCACCAAATAAACTTAACAAAACTTGTACTCCAACCCAGAAGCGTAACAACGCTTTACTTCCAAATCAGAAGCATAACAACGTGTTTTTTGTGCCAAGAAAGGAGCGTAACACTTGATATTCTCACCAACAAAAACGTAACAAGGACTTTCCCTCACCAACAGAAACATAACAAAGGACTGTTGTTAGTGAGAAAAGAAGCCCGAAGGGTAAAAAAATAAATTTCAATTCTAGGTTTTGGATTTTTTAATACTTTAGAGGGTAAATGAGGAGGAGAGACACTCACACACATAACAAAAGGTAACAATGAATGGAAAGGTTGTATGTTTTTTTTCTTTTTATAAGCTAATGATGATACCTTCACCTTTTCACATGATATTACCATGACCCTTTAACTCTTTTGCACTATGACAACAACATGTTACCCCTTCAAATGAGATGAGAAAAATTTAAAATTTAATCTCCTTCACTCTCCAAGACCTTTGAAATGACCTTTTAAAAAAAAATTGTACAACTTGGAGGATGAGATGCAGGCTTTTCCAAATGAGGTAAGAAGACAAAAAACATTTTTGAACCCTTTGTCATGAAAGGTGAATCTTTGGATCTTTGAGTAAGATGAGAGAACATAATTTAACCTCTTTTTCATTACCTAAAATTTGAGATGACCTTCTTAGAATTTTAAAACGAGACCTTGAGACAAAGTTTCTCCTTTTCATGAGACGGTGAGTCTGCTTTTGAAGACTTTTTAACTTTCATATGGACATGACTTTTTAACACAGATAAATGTCTTTGAAGCTTGAAATGACACTCTTATACATTTTACTAGGACAATAGGTCAAAATGACCTCCCTTGGAGCTTTGGTAGTGGATGCTAATTTTTTGATCCTTTAAATGAGACAGTGAGACAATGAAACTATTTTTCATGAAACAGTGAGACAGGGAATAAATGTTTGAAAATTTTTCTCGAAATTTGAGACATATGAAACAAGAGAGATGACTTTATTTGAACTTCATAAACATTCCTGCTCCTTCACTAGGGTTTTATGGATGAAGTGGTGGGCCACTGCCTTATTTTAGTGAAAATTTGATGATTTTTCCAAAGGCGGGGCTAAACCTAAACTTGCCCTAAATGAAATGAAATGACATAACCTTAGAACTATTGAATGACGATGATGGATATGGTGACCTTGAAACTAATGATGGCGATAACGTTGACAATGATGATGATAAATTAAATGAAGGAGCAACATACATGGTTTAGCCTTTCTTCAGTGACCAAAATTATTTCTGAGAACTGATTCGAAAAAGCAAAAAAAATTGACCTATGACCTAATGGAAAACAACTAAAAGAGTCATTTTATCACTAACATACCTAGGATAACATTGGCTCAAGCTAGGGATGGCAGTTCCTTCAGGAGGTGTCAAGAACACCGTAGATCAGGTAGCCTTACCATTGGGCGATGGAGTCAAACTGTACTTTGAAAAACTTGAAAAAACTGGAAACTTTGACTAAAAACAACTGTCTTGACTCTGAATTGACAACTAACTGAAACTTTTTAACTTTTTGAAAGAAAACATGAGCTGTTTGTAGAAGTCTCATGGTCTTATCCTCGGGCTTCAAACTTTTGCAACAACTTCCTTATTTGCTGGGACATCTAATTTAAAATGATCATATGTACAATGATAATGAACTTCTTCTTCAATGATCAAGTTATATAGTGTTTTAGGAACCTACCATTGATTGGTCCTCCCAACACTTATTTTCCTTCAAGATCCTCTAGTAAAAATTCTTTGTTTCCTCTGAATGCAGTGATCTTGTAAGGTCCTTTCCATAGATTGTCGAACTTCCCATGCTTACTTTTGTCTTCATTATGGGAATCCCAACGAAGAACAACATCCCCAAGCTTGAAATCATTTTCTTTCATTTTCCTATCAAAAATATTTTTAATTTTCTCATGAAGCTTTGAAGTATGACTGAAAAATTCGTCTCTTGACTGTTGCACAGGGATCACTTAGCTTATTCTTAGTTGAATGTCATTAGGCTCACTATCAATCTTGCAGAATTTTCATCATTAGTACAACTAGAGAAGAAGGGAACGTCAACACCATAGACAAGCTGGAACGGTGACATGTTGATTAATCTCATGGTGCTAACTCTATTCGCCCATAGAGCATTGGTGAGTTTCTTGTGCCAATTCCTCTTGTTTTCTTGCATCATATTTTTAATTATGTTCACCAAGGATTTATTTGACAATTCAACAAGCTCATTTCCCTTAGGATATTATGTTGTTGAATGACCAAGTCTAATGTGATACTTGTCACAAAAGTTAGTCATCTTCTTAGACTTGAAGGCAGCTGCATTGTTAGTGATAATCTTGTGTGGACAGCCAAAGCGAGACAAAATACTGTTCTCAAGAAAGTGAATGATAACAGTGTCGGTGGCTTGCCTCGTGGGGATGGATTCAATCAATTTGTTGAAATAATCTGTGGCAGTGAGAATCCATTTGTGTTGAGCTGACGATGGAGAATGAATCTCGCCTATGAAGTCAAGACCCCACTATTGGAATGGCACTTGCACTTCAATTGGTTTTAGAGGTAAAGGCAAGAGCTTTCTCTTTCCCTGAAATATTTGACATTCATGAAAACTCATGACTGTTTTGTAAACATCAGGAAATAAGATCGACCAATAGAATCCCTCCCTCAAGATCTTATTAGTTGTAGTCTTCCAATAAATATGACCGCCACAGTCACCTTTATGAAAATTTGTCACGAATTTTTCAACTTCCCCTTTGACCAAACAATTCAGCAATACTCCACCTGGATCTTTACAATATAAGACACCATTAAGAATACATTAGTTAAGAGCTTTTAAATTTAAAGATCTATCTCTACTACTTGGGAAGACAGGAGGAGGATTAAAATGTTTCAAAACATGTACTATATCAACATACCAAGGCGATAAAGAGAAAATTTCAGCTACCTCGGCTAATGTTTCAGCATCTTGTTCTTCAGATAATGCAGAAATGAAATTGATGTCCAAGGCATGAAGCTTTGAATCCACCATGAGTTTTACCAGGCCTTGTCCTTTGATCATGTTTGTGGGCTTGATCTCCAAATCATACTCTAACATGGCAGCAATCCATTTACCTCGCCGCCCTTCAGGATCATTCTGTGTAAGCACATCTTTGACAACATCATTTGGAACATATACAATGACATGAGAATGTAAAATGTAGACATAGAAGTCCTTCAATGCTTTGAATAATGCCAAGGCATGTTTCTCTATGATGTTATACTTCAAGGCTACGTCTCTTATAGTTCTACTGAAGAAGGCGATGAGCTGCTCTGTGTTCTGATTTTTCTTTTGCATGAGGACAAAAAACAAGAGTATGCTCCGAGGCAAATGAAAAAATGATAATATCAAGTGTATAATCCAGATTAATAAGGATAGGAGCATGAGAAAAAGACAACTTGACTTGATTGAATTATTTTTTCACCTCTTCAAACCACTTTACTTCACTATCTTTCTTCAACATGTTAGTAATTTTCCTTAAGTGTTCAACAAGATTGGGAACAAACCTCCTCAAAAAATTGATTTTTCCATTAAATGACTGAATTTCCCTTTTGCTCCTAGGATATTCCAAAGTTTTAATTGCTACAATTCTTGAAGGATCTATCCTAATTCCATCTTTTGATATGATATGGTCCAACAATTTACCTTCCTCCATAGCGAAAATACTCTTCTTTGGGTTCAACTATATGCCAAACTTTCTGCATCTATGGAAGAATGTTTTCAAGTGTTGCAAGTGCTGCTCATCTGTTTTGGAAAATACAGTGATATCGTCAAGATAAATGACCAAAAAAACGTCCTTTTCATTGGCGAAAGAAATGTCCATTTCTCACTGAAAAAGTAGCCCCTGCATTCTTCAATCCAAAAGGCATTTTGGCATACATGAAAGTACCCCAAGGTGTTGTGAAGGCCATATTATCTTGATCATCTGGGTGAACAAGAATTTGATTATAACTGGAGTATCCGTACAACAATGAAAATCTAGAATATCCAACTACCCTTTACAGAATATGTTCCATCTTCGGTAGTGGGTAATTTTCCTTCAATGACACTTTGTTCAGATTTTTGAAATCAATACACAAGTGAATCTCTCATGTCTTCTTTCTTATTGGCACTAGATTAGACATCCAATTTGAAAATCGAAGAGGCACAATGATACCAGTAGTGAATAATCTATTTACCTCCTTCATAGAGGGAAACAACTTGGGATTCATTCTTCTTAGCTTCTGACGGAAAGGTTTCTGATATGACTTCAAGAGGATGGTATGCTGAATTATTCTCTTCTAATAGACTTTTAGATCAGAATATTCCAAAGAAAATACATCGACTAATTGAGACATAAGCGCTACATATTTACCTTTCATTTATGCACTCAAATATTTTGAAATTTTTACCTTTTTAGGCTTTTCCGGAGTGCCAAGATTCAGATCTTCCACTCCCATTTCTGTCGGTAACATGGTAGGTTTGCATGCAACATCATCTTGATCAAAAATATCTTCCAAGTGTACCAAACCTCTTGGAATGGATTTATCTTTCAGTTGAATCACTTGCATCTCTACTGCATGGATTTCTTGGTCGTCTTCATAGCATTGGTTGTCCATTTGAGAATTTACAGACTCTTCTTATGTCTGTAAGAACTGTTTGATATTTTTATCATCTTGAAATATGTGCCAATACTGAACATTATCTGGGACAACAGGGTGGTGATTTACATTTATCTCATAATTCTTATTAGGATACAATGGAATTTTGAACATGCTAGCCGAAGTGGCTAGAGAATCATCAATAACATTGTTGTCTCTTGGAATCAAAGATAAAGTGTACTGAGAAAATTATTTGAGAATGTATAGAACTGCATTTCGGTAATCTTTCATCCTTGGATGCTTGGCCTAGTATTCTCCTTTGACTTGATTTATCACTAACTTAGAGTCACCATATACAAAAATATTCTTTGCACCCAACTTCTTGAGAATTTTTAGACCGGATATCAAAGCATCATACTCAGCTTCATTGTTTGAACATTAAAAGGCCAGCTTGTAGGAGGAAATTCAAAAATTGGAAGGGATTTTTAGTGACTGATTTACAGGGCTATGAATCCACACTCCAATTCCATCCCCTTCTTTGCCCAAAGCTCCATCGAAGTCCATAGTCCACAAATTACTTTCCTCATCTGGAAATTGCAAATCGGATGACTAAAATTTGCTTACTATTTGAGAGACATCTGCTGTACCAAAAAATTCTGATTCTTTCACTATTTCATTAATTTTTTTAGGGGATGCACTCATCTCCAAACCATTTGGCACTTTTTTACAAATTTTTTCATTTTCCAATTCTAAAACACAATTTGAAAATTCAGAATCTTCTACAATTTCTTCAATCAAATCTTTAGAAGATGCTGAACATTCATCATTGAAAAAGATAAAAGACTCTAAATCTGTATGAACAACATGTATAGGATGGTTATTTGGATTTTATCAGTTGCTGATCATGTACTTCATCTTGCTTTCTCAGCATAGTTTCTTGAGTTGTCCAAATAAGGGAATGGTAGCATAAGAAAAATCAAGCTGTAAGGTACCTCTAAGATTTGCTCCCCATGACTGAGAAAGTATCATTCCATATTTGGGCAGGATATCATCTACAAAAATGTCCATGAGGATGTTCTTGGTTGGGATTTTCTCTAATGACACCACTAGGTCCTTGATGAGGCCAAGACATTTCACCCTCCCTTAATCAAATGAGTAAAGATAATGATATGTCTTGTGATGTCCATTCCTAATCTGTCCATAATGGCCTTGGTCATGAGGTTGTGAGATGCTCCAGAATCAAGCATGGCATTATGAAGGATAAATTCATGGATTTTTAGGCTTAGGTAAAATGGAGGGAATTCACTATCTTCTAAATCGCCATCAACAACCAGACCAAAAAGAAGCTCAATATGATCATCACTCACATTAACCATGTCTGAAATTTGATCAAATCAAAGAAAATTAACAACTTGAAATTTGTACTGATATTTCTTAACTATTTCAGTTAGAGGAATGGAGACTTTTAAATTAGCAATTTCATTTTCAAGAGAAAAAAGAGCAGAATGTTTTTCTACCTCTTCCAACGATGCATATTTTTTCTCGGGCTGATCTTTGTGTGAAGAATCTTTCTTCTGTCCTCCTTCTTGGAATTATTTATCTTTCCTTTGACCACTGGAAGAAGCTTCGTTTCCTTTAACATGATTAGGAGCATTAGGTCCCTTATCTTTACTTTTATTTGGGGTAGAAACTTCTTTAGGATGAGCATCTACTTGAGCGTTCTGTTTTTTTATTATTAGAGGTTATAGGAACATTCCTATTCCTCAAGCAATACTGTCTCTGCACTTGAGAAAGAGCATTATGATATCCCCTCTGATAATCTTCTGTGCGCACTGATAATATGTCATCATTTGACAAGACAAATTGATGATCATCTGGTGCAGAAATTTCTGCAGAAAATTGATCTTCTTCAGTGAGGAAAATAGGCTGTTGATTTTCCTCAAATAAATGGTTCTCGCCGGAAATTTCTTCCTCATCATCTTCATCATGGCCTTCATTACATTTATGATGAAATGGAGTGCAAATGTGTTTCTTACTTTGTGGATCCTAACCCCTTTGTTCCCTTTGCTTGATCCTGTATTGGGGCTGCTAATTTTGACGCCTGAAATAGGGATTTCTAATGGAGGGTTCAACTTGTTGATCATTGATGGACATCTTATCCATCATCTTCTCCATGGTCTTGATCGAGGTATCTAATTTTCCTTCCGATGAAGTAAACATTTTTCTTTGATAGTGAATCTTTTTTCTGTCTTAATTTTAGATTTCTTGATGATCAAATTGGCTTCCACACTCACTGCGTTTCTCTGCATTTCTTCAAGAGTTGATGGGTTTGTTTCCCTCAACTGATAGGCCATGTCTGGATCAAAACCATAGGAATGATGAAGTAAATCAAGGCTTGGAGGAGGTTTAATATTTTATGGAATTGAATCATATATTTTGTTGAATCTAACTATAATGTCTTGGAAAAACTCATTGGGATTCCTTTTTAAGGCATTATGCTCAGCTAGGATCTACAATGGATTTTTCTTTTCTTCCCATTTCACCATAAAAAAATCAATCAGCTGCTATGAGGTACCAATTGAACCATCTGTGAGTGAGAAAAACTATTTCTTTATCTCTGCAGAGAAACTCTGTGCAATGATGCGCATCTTGGCATCGTCATTGTCGATCCCTTCAATATCTATGAAGTCAATCACTTTGGAAACATGTTGATAGGCTGTAACCTTTGATGTTGCATCGAAAAGAGGAAGCCTATGACCATAATTCTAAGGTAGTGGATTAAGCTGAAGCGGTAGGATCAGTGGAGAAAATATACCCATGGCTAATGGAGGAGGTGGCGGAGGTACTAATGGAGTGAAAACTTGTAGAGGTAATGAAAGAATGAAAGGAGGTATTGATGATGTAGATGTATAAGAAGGTGAGATGACAGATGGAGAAAAGGTCTGCTGCTGATATTGAAAATAGGCCTTCTCTGAAGTTTCTTGAAATTTTTCTACCAAACCCTTGAGTTTATGAAAATTAGACCAGACTTGACTATCGATTTCAAACTCAAAAGATTCAAAAAATGGTGCAAAGGACTTGAAATCGAAAGGATCAAAGGTGGCTTCTGAAAGGAAAGTTTCAGACTTGGTTCTAAACAAATATTTTTCAGATTCTGGACTATAGATCAAATCTTATGGAACAAATATCGTAGGTAGAGAATTTGATTTGACAAGTGGAGGAACAACTCTTCCAACCTTCCGAGACTTGGTTTTATGTTATCTAAAAAGACTCTCAAGATCATACACAATTGGTGAGGGATTTGGGTCTGGATTTGACCTGGTATGTCTTTTAGGAGCCAACTTAAGATAGGAATTTTAGACTTTGGCTCAGAATTTAGAATTCAACCTATTTTGAAAACTAGATATTGTCACCTACAAGTCTAAATTTCAAAGTATTAAAGAAATAATCCCAGGGAATGTTTAACAATCACTCCCCCGCAATGGCACCAAGAATGTTATCACTCTTCCCAACTTCCTAAGGCTGACAGTAGGATTGGAGAAAGATAACTAGAGACCAACTTTAGGCCAGGTAGCTAGCCCTATCCGGACCAAAGAGGGCTCTCATTATGTCACTTTAAACAATTAAATGAATGGTTGAGTATCATAAGATTTTAGGCTAGATATGTAAGCTTAAATGAGTCTAATTTGTTTTATATTTTGAATGCTGGATAGGAAAGTCAGTGAAAGGATTGTAAATGATATTTTTAGTTCTGAACTTTGAGGTTAACCTGCAGAGAGTATGTGAGGCAAGGTAGGTAGTTTTGAAACATATTAATAGGTCATTTTAGTATAGGACGAAGATGGAGTAGGGTTTGAATGAGCACTGAAAGTGAGTTCATTCAATTAAGAAGAAAATGAACATAATATGGAAAACCTTGCGTAAAATAGAGCATACATAACATGAATTATGCTTTCAAACTCACAAGATATACATGTATGAAGAAATAGGCATAGAATTAAGCATAATATAATAATAAAACACGAGAAACACAAATTTTCCAAATCATACCACAAATATCTCACAATATTCACTGCGAAGTGTCTCTGATTTCATTACACAAATTGGTTACAAGAGATACACAACAAAATATGAGACTATCCAACCCTAGAAATGACAAAAGAGAGTCTATTTATAGAAAATATAGACCATGACACCTCAATAGGTCGAAATCCCATCCAAAATGGGTCATAAATGCAAAATATGCATTTCCTAGTTTCTAGGCAGGTTAGAAACCATTCCCTAAATTCTAGATACAAACTAGGAGTGTTTGTCGACCCTTACATTAATTACACATTCCATCATAAAAGGAAACAAAAACTAACCTAATAACTCTAATGAAAACTCATAGCCTTGAATTTGTGACCACTTCTGATCTTGACATATGTACTGAAGGAGTCCAATGTGGATCTATGACAATTATGACTGAAGAATTTAAAAACAAACTGTAGAAGCATAACAAAATTTGGAGGCACTTTTTAGGCAATGTGAGAAGACCAATTTAAGTTTTGAAAAAATGGTCAACTATCCCTGTGTGTCTAGTTTCTGTAACATCTTGAATTTTTGAAAATGGACCATGGGAAGGCCTTCAAAAATCCATTTTCCCAGGGTCACTCAAAAGCGTAACAGAGGGTCCAAAAAGGAGGTAAAAACATGAAAAATAGGTGTTTTTAAAGCTTTTTCTCCCAAATTGCAGCTTTTCATGCCAGGAGGGTTACTGATCTATGATGTAATAATCAAAATACATCCATCCATGTAAATAAATCACCATTTGGCTGCCTCCAAATGTAAAATTCATAAGTGTCTATTACCCTTCTACAATGAGAAATTTCCAGAATTCTGCCAAAAATCATGAAAAATACCAAAATTGCTCCAAAGCCTTCAAAAGAGGTTCTTTGACCCCTGAAAGTGATAGGCTATATAACCAATGAAGCTTCAACCTTACTTGATAAATCAAAGTTTTCCTTCTCCTTGAGCTTCATTTGCGCCTTTTTAAGCCTCTTTTTGACTTGTTTTAGCCTTACTTGAGAAATGGTATCACTGGTTTGATAATGACTTGTCATATGCATTTGCAGTTTGTTATCCCTTTTAGCCTTCTTCAATCTTTTCCAAGTGTTCATTAAATATTGATAGCTAAAGTTCTTTATTCTCATTGATCTCCATGGCAATGAGCTCATCAAATGTTAACTCTTCACAATGATGAATTTGTTGTTTGTATTGCTCCAATGCCCCTTTTAGGCCTCTTGTTCTTGGTATTTTTGCATGTACTTCAGCCTCTATCTCCTGCACTTGGTAAAAAATAACAATATTATTTCCTTTACCTCTGTTTTCCTCTATGTCTGATTTGTATTTACTTTGGAGGAGCTGATTCATTTGTAATTGAAGATTTTCTCGCTCAAGGAAAGTAATTTGGGATTGGGCAATGGAGAATGCCTCTTTCAAATTTTAAATCTCTTTATCCTTCTCTTTGATGATGTATTCAACTGATCTGACCTCCTCATGTTTTGATACCTCAGGCTCCATTGGCACTGACTCACCATGCTGATGCAAAAGAGGTTTCTCCTCTATCTGACATTTCTCATCATGGGTGTCAAGTGTAAGAAATATCCTGGTAGACTTGGGCACAAAAACTTGCCTCATGCCTCTCTCATATGTGTGAGAAAATCCCACAACCCTAGCGACATATGAAAGCTGAATAGGCATCCTAGAAGAGCCAATATCCATTGGTTATGGTGATGATGTAATACGTAAGACAGAAAGCGCTGCTAATAACCTCTCCAAGAAGTCTTCCCATGTCATTTTTATGGAGGACAAGTGATGCAACACAATGAGATTGATAAGGCCATGATGAAAGAGACTAGCATGATGAGTTTCTCTTTTGTTATGAACCTTCTCAACCATCCTAATCAAGCTCCTGTATAAATAATGAGGCAAATCAAGTGTTTTGACTTTGGTAAAATGAATCAAAAGCCTGATGTGATACATGTATAGCCTGGAGAATATTCCTTCGCATGTAAAGTACTTCATTATGAACATCATCAACGGAGCATACTTGTTTATGAGGTTTCTAAAAGGAAAAAGAAATTTTGGATCATCTCTAACATGAGGCTTTAGAAACTGCTTGTAGTTTTCGATGTCAAGATCCATACCCTTGAACCACTGCTCTCCCTGAGAAGGAATACCTGTAGCTGAAGTAATTAGTTCAGGTGATAAATTGATCTCCACACCTGCAAGAGTTATCTTTCCCATATTGTATATGGTTGCAAAAATACTGGATAACTGAAGATGATACCCTCCTTCCATTAGCCTTTCACAAAATGTTAAGCATTAGGTTCTTTGAAAGCATCTTCTGGATAATGGCGAAGCATTGATCTCATGAATGGTGAATGGCTCAAGTATGAGATGGCACCCTACTTTGAAGCTCTTCTTGTCACTTTCCATGGTGTTGGTCACTTGTGGAAAAGCAACAACAAGAGATGAGGTCGAAAGATGGAGCTTTTCGGGCTTTGATTGACTCCGAAGGCCACCACATAATCTTAACAAAAATTTTACTCCAACCTAGAAGCGTAACAATGCTTTAATTCCAACTCAGAAGCGTAAAAACGTGTTTTTTCTCCAAGATAGGAGTGTAACACTTGATATTCTGGCCTTGACAAGAGCGTAACACTTGATATTCTCACCAACATAAACGTAACAAGGACTCTCCCTCACCAACATAAACATAACAAAGGACTGTGGTTAATGAGAAAAGAAGCCCAAAGGGTAACAAATGAACTTTCAATGCTAGGTTTTGGAGTTTGTAATACTTTAGAGGGTAAATGAGGAGGAGATGCACTCACACACATAGCAAAAGGTAATAAGGAATGGAAAGGTTGTGTGTTTTTTCTTTTCATAAGCTAATGAGGACACCTTCACCTTTTCACATGATATTACCATGACCCTTTAACTCTTTTGCACTATGACAACAACATGTTACCCCTTCAAATGAGATGAGAATAATTTAATATTTAATCTCCTTCACTCTCTAGGACCTTTGCAATAACCTTTTTAAAATTTTTTGTCCAACTTGGAGGATGAGATGCAGGATTTTCCAAATGAGGTAAGAAGAGAGAAAAGAATTTTTGAACCCATTGTCATTAAAGGTGACCCTTTGGATCTTTGAGTAAGATGAGAGAACCGAATTTAACCTCTTTTTCATTCCCTGACATTTGAGATGACCTTCTTATGCTTTTAAAATGAGACCTTGAGACAAATTTTCTCCTTTTCATGAGACAGTGAGACTGCTTTTGAAGACTTTTGAACTTTCATATGGACATGAATTTTTAACACAGATAGGATGTCTTTGGAGCTTGAAATGACACTCTTCTGCATTTGACTAGGACAATAGGACAAAATGACCTCCCTTAGAGCTTTGGTAGTGGAGGATGATTTTTTGATCCTATAAAAGAGATAGTGAGACACCGAAACTATTTTTCATGAAACACTGAGACATAGAAAAAATGTTTGAAACTTTTTCTCGAAATTTGAGCCATATGAAACAAGATAGATGCATTTATTTGAACTTCATAAACATTCCTGATACTTCACTAGGGCTTTATGGATGAAGTGGAGGGCCACTGCCTTATTTTAGTGAAAATTTGATGATTTTTCCAAAGGCAGGGTTGAACCTAGACTTGACCTAAATGAAATGAAATGACATAACCCTAGACCTATTTAATGATTATGATGGAGATGGTGACCTTGAAATTAATTTTCGCAATGACCTTGACAGTGATGATGATGAATGAAATGAAGGATCAAAATACGTGGTTTAGCCTTTCTTCAGTGACCAAAATTATTTTTGAGAATTGGTTCGGAAAAGCAAAAAAAAATGACCTATGAAGTAATGGAAAAAAATTTAAAGAGTAATTTGATCACTGACATACCTGGGCTAAGATTGAGCTCCACTCCAGCCTGATGGTGGGGTGTGTACAGAGAAAGCTTCAGAGGATGCAAGGAAGTTTGTAGGCTAACAAGGCTCAGGTTTGAAAATGTAGACACTAAGATCACGAAGACGTACAATGGTAAAGATGATCCTCGCGAGCATTTATCTCGCTGGACTGTAGCATGGGGCGAAGAACCTCAACCCAAATGGGTGCTTATATTCTTTCCTACCTTGGATGTGATACCTTATCAGTGGTATCTTGAAACAGAGTTGCGCCATGGCACCAGAGATTTGTATGAGATGACAGAAGGTTTCTTATTGACTTATAACTTTGCCGATGGATGGGATTGTATTAATGATGCTCTTCAAGAAGTCAAAGCAGGAGTATTATGAATTACTGCTGAGACAAGGGCTTTGGTATATCTTGATTGGGCTGTGCAATTGGAACAAACCTAAGAATGTTACAATCTAACTACGGAAGAAGGTGAGGAGGATCCGCGTAATGTCAATATTCTTTAATTAGAAGGGCATCGTGAGGTTGTAGGTCTTGAAGTAGAGATGTATGACATAGAACAACCTGTCAAGACTCAACAAGTCAACATAGGTTCATAAGCAGAGCCAGAGTTTGCAAATATTAGGGGCTATTGGGACGATGACATGGTGAGCAAGGTCACTGAATTGTTGCATGAGTGCTAAGATCTATTCCTGAAGAGGTTATTTGAGCTGAAAGGCATTATTGGATATTTGGGAGTCAATCACATCACTTTGAAGCCTAATGTGAAATCGGTCAAGTAGTGCTCATATCGGTTGAACCCAAAATATAAAGAAAAAGTGTGGGAGGAACTCGACAAAATGCTCATTGTTGGAATTATTGAACCAGTAGAAGATTTTGAGTGGGTTAGCCCTATAGTAGTCCAGGAAAATAAAACTAAGTGAGAAATAAGGATTTGTGTAGATCTCATAAAGTTGTATGATGCATGTGTCCATGATCTATTTTTGACACCATTCACTAACGAATTTTTGGAGAATGTGGGAGGACATGACACCTTCTCCTTTACAGATGTGTTCTTGGGATACCATCATATCAGGATTGCGACAGAAGATAGGAGCAATACCACCTTCGCTATTGAATGGGGCTCATTTCACTACACAGTCATGCCATTTGGATTAAAGAACACTCCAACTATATTTTCCATAGTCATCCGATGCAACACTCAAAGAATATATCCACAAATTTTGGAGGTGTATTTTGATGACTGGACAATCTTCGGGTTGTTAAAGAAGCATGTCTTTAGTAAAAGTTTAATGTTGGATACCTACAGGAAATATTAGATTTCCTTGAACCTAAAGAAGTGTATTTTATGCGTTCCATATGGTATATTATTGGGGCATATTGTTTATAAGCATGGGTTGATGGTAGACCCTGCAAAGATCATTGAGATTGTTAATTTGGAGCCACCGAAAAATGTGAAGTAGTTATGCACGACGCTTGGGAATACAGGTTATTATAGGAAGTTTATCAAAGCCTACACGCATATCACTATGCCGATGGAAAAATTATTGAAGAAATATGTCAAGTTCTGTTGGAATGATAATTGTCAGAAGAACCTTGATGTAATGAAAGCAAAGATGGTAACTGCACCTATTATAGTCTTTCCAGACTAGAAGAAGGAATTTCATGTACATGTTGATGTGTCTTGTATAGCTTTGGGAGTTGTCTTAGCACAACCAGGAGAAGGCAATCTAGATCACCCTGTTGCTTTTGCAAGTAGGAAGTTGTCTAAGGCAGAGTGAAACTACTCCACCATAGAGTGTGAAGGACTAGGCATGGTAGATGTGCTGCAAAAATTCAAACTCTATCTATTAGGTGCACACTTCAAAATGTTCATGAACCACTCTGATTTTAAATACTTGGTCAACAAGCCTGTGTTGGGGGGGCGGTGGGGGGGGGGGGGTGTGAATATTTTTTTTATGGTTATTACTGTTCCAAGCATATCATTTTGAAGTAATTTTCAAGCTCGGGCATTTGAATTTCGAACTCGACCATTTATCTAGCATCGATACAGGCGAAGAGTTGATGAATATTGAGGAAGGATTACCTAACATGAATTTGTTTGCTATTTTGGTTGTCGATGAACATTTTCTGGACATCATTTAGTTTTTTACTACAAGAGTTGCACCTGTAGAGTACACTATGCTTCAGAAGAAAGATTTGGTTGTAAAGGCAATTGATTTTATTCTGATTGCAGGACATCTATACAAGATGGGTGTTGACGAGACTCTACGGAGATATGTTTCCAGAGCATGAACGACACAATATTTTGGGTGAAGAAAATGGTGGATTTGTCGGAGATCATTACGCAGGGAAGGCAACTGTGTAGAAGATTCTAAGAGCTGGTCTTTGGTGGCCTACGGTGGATAAGTATTCGAAGGAATATTGTAGCACTTGTGATGTTTGTCAGCGGACTAGTAGACCTTCAAGAAGGGATGCAATGGCACTACACCCTCAAGCTACTTTACTGGAATTTGATAAATGGGAAATTGAATTCAGGGGACTGATTGATCTACTTGAGAAGAAAACAGGCATGCGATACATTATTACTGTGAAAAATTACCTTACTAGATGGGCTGAGGCACAATCGGTGAAAAACTGTAGTGGAGATACAACATCGAAGTTTATCTTTGAACATATTTTGGCACAGTTTGGGTGTTCAAAGATCTTGATGAGAGAAAGGGGTACGCATTTCTTGAATAGAAATATTTAAGCATTGACCGCGGAGTTCAGAATGCATCACTAGAAGAGAAAGCCATATCATTTACAGGAGAATGGGACAGTTGAGGCCTTTAACAAAATTCTAGACAATGCTTTGACGAAGGTGTGCAACGTCAACAGGGATGACTGGGACCTACACATTCCTGCAGTTGTATGGGCCTACATGACTACTTGTAATAAGTTAACATGTCAGACTCCGTTTAGATTAGTATGCGGACAAGAAGTTGTGATGTCGATGAAATACGTTATGCCTAGTCTTCACATCGCTGCAGTTACCAATATGGTGGACTGCGATTTATGGAGAAGTGATTGGAGCAACTACTCACACAAGAGGAAGATAGGTTCATCGTTGGGTTTCACCAATAGGTACAAAAGGAGGAAAAATACTGGCATGATAGGAATATTAAGAAAAATACGTTCAAATATGGGGACCTAGTCCTTTTATATGACAAAAACTTCCCAAAGTTCCCGGGTAAGATACAAATGCATTGGTTAGGCCCTTACATTGTCAGGCATGTTTCGTAAGGGGGTGCAATTCAGCTCGAAAAGATGAATGGAGAATTTTTCCCTGGATGTATCAATTGTAGCAGATTGAAGTTGTACCAAGATTACTCCATCCTTGGAGGTTTGAAATGACTATATGGTCGGCAAAGAGTCTTAATGATCCACGCGTTTGGAAGAGAGCATGGGACTATAAACGATTATAGAGAAGGGTGACTTCGTTGTAGTCAAAGCACTGCACGGTACGTGGAAAGTTGGCGAAGATGGAAGACACTATGCTGAGGGAGGCTAGACTGCCCTGAAGGGATGAGTCTGATGAAGTTATTTCAAAAAGTGACCGTTGTAACAAGAACATATGATTTGACAAGGACTTGGACATTAAAAGGAGTGAAAGGGATGTATTTAATGAGCATATATGGATGGATCTACCACCAAATCTACATTTATAAGGCATATCATAAGGAGATCATGGCATTTGAATTTGAATTTGGTTATAAATTAGCTATCACACTCCACATTTAAACACTTTGCGCTCTAAGAGTTAGAATTGAGATCTTGTGCCTGCAAGAGCGCTGAGTGATTCGTTGTATGCCTGGGAAGAGCTACGAGGAAATCGAGTAGGAATTTCTCCACGGGGGCTTAAGATTCATCATGACAGCTATGCCACCAGCCAATATCACAAGGCTGAGGTCGCCTAGGAAGTAGACCACTGTGGGTGTGGATCCGTTCAAAACACTGAAGAAGCCAGTGCTGGGAATGTCGTCAAGGAAGAAACTTCCAAAAGAATAAAAGACTAAGGTGACCCAAGATCGACAGAAGCAGGCTGTCGAGGTTAAAGAGTCCTATGAATAATAAACCACGCCAGAGGGGGTAGCGGACATTGATGTAGAAAAAGTAGAACCTATCTCTAGGTTTCCCCGATACATTCCACCATGGAAGCCTATAATTGCGAAGCCTACAAAGGATCTGGATGTCTTCAAATACACAATTTTCACGCCATTCCTACCGAAATAATTCTCTGTTGGGGGGGATTTGTTAGGAAAATTTCCCCAACTGTGGATGGAGGACTAGGACTTTAACGATCACAGAAAATACCTATAGTTCAAGATGAGTCGATATCTACACTCCACCTATTATGAAGCCATTGGAGTAATACGGTTGGAATCGATGAAGTGGGTGGCTGGTATCCAGAATGTCAAGTTGATGAACATGTTATATGTTTCACACTTTGCATGAAGCATCAACAATACAATATGTGTACGCCAATTGTTGGCCCTGGTGCACGATGACTACTTATGGTTGGGGAAGAGGATCCCTATTGATGTAATGTTGATAAGGAAGATCACAATGCTTCCTTGTCTCGGCTTAGACCCCGAAGAAGCATTTGTGGGAAAGGATCGGGAAAAGAAGGTAGTGGACTAGATGAAGTAAGATTATGGTGTGACGAAGGGAAGAAGAGGTTACTCAATTAAATCCATCACGAATAGATATGTATGCTTTTCCACACACATTTTGGTAGGCAAAATCATGCGAAAGTGTCACGTAGAAGAGGTTTATGTGTCAGTAGTATCCTTGGCGGTGGAGTGCAACAAGGGAGTTGTCTATAATTGGGCAGAATATCTATGCAGTGAGTTCTTAGTTCACTGTCATAACTATTGCGAATTTCAAGAGGAGGTAAAGTAGTTACACTACACATGGCTCTTGATCTTGATAGCATTGATGGCTTGAAAGGAGCCCGAGGAGTCACAGTTATCCTCTGCGGACCCAGATCTTTGCGAGGTTGTGCAATATGCCTCGTTGTGGCATTCAAGATAACCGACCTGGGTAATGGCGAACAAAATATTTTGGGTTAGGTTTGAGATGAGTCTGTGCATGGTGATCAACCAACAACCTGAGTTATCACCAAGTATTTTGAAAAAATATTAGAAGGTCGCGGACTTCAAAGCGGATTTCCACCATGTGAATATCCGGGAAAAGAAGGACCTTACTGTGGTCTGGTACGAGCTGTCATACCTATTTTTGGAGGAAGATGTTGCAGCCATAGCAAGAAATTGGCTAAGTGATTGGCTGAATCCACCCACTGAAGGCTCGGAGATGGAGAAGGCAGGGATGAGTGGCGCAAATACCACTACAAGAAAGAAGAACACCGAGAATCCACCAAAGATGGTCACATTTGCCACCGATACAAAGACCAAAACAAAGGTTGAGTCAAAGATGAAGGTTCCAGAAACAAGAGGGGACGATACTCAAGGAGATGATACAATTACGGATCCATTTGAACCCCCGTCCCCTTTTATTACTAAGAGATGACAACCACAAAGCGGAGGTGCACAGAAGAAAATGAAGTCCAGTCAGTCCACCAGCCTAGAAGCAATGATCTTCACTCAGGGGGACCTCGATTAGATCAGAGATACTATTAAGAACATCATTGAACATCTATGGGGCAACATTGAAGACCAATATAAGAAGGTACTGGCAGAGGTCCATAAGGGAATAAAATATTTGTAGGTGCAGACGAGCATAGTAAAAGTGAGCGTGAGTCAAGTGAGCACGGCTTAAGTGAGCATGGCCCCAGCAGGTGCAAGCATGAAATCATAGGAAATCGAAATTACAACTGATATCAATGCGGTTCCAATCCCTATGGGCACACTATATTTTGATACTGCAGAGAGGATGAAGTAGGTGGTTCATTAGCAGAACACAAGGCTTAGTCTCGTTGCGCTGCCTCTACAGACATTGCATGAGTTCCACCATGACATTACTGAAGAATTAAAGATCCAAGAGTAGCGCTCCCTCTTGGTTATATAGGATGCTATGCAGGAAAGACAGAGGAGAGTCAAGGAAAAACAATTTTCTATGTAGGAGTGCGATGAAGCAACTGCACAAAGACAAAGGTTGGAGGAAGTAATCTCCAAGGCTTACAGTGACCTACCTCAGCTCAAGATTTAGGTTGCAGCCACCCCAGAGGAAAAACTAGCATAGCTTTCCATGGCACTAAACGACTCTAAGGCCAAATTCAACACGGTGCGACTTGAGATGAAAATGAAGATCATCAAGTTGCAGATGCAATTGTAGCCCTCCATTCCACCGTAGGTCTGGAAGTAGCGCACAACCGATATCAAGGATGCCTGTGATAAGATCAATTCAATAGTATAGGAATGCCTTAAAATTTTTGAAGACCTTATGAATTTTTGGGCCTCATTGCAGGAGAACCCCCATGTGCAAATGATCGAGAAGGAAATCCGCGAAAAGTTAGAAAAGATGGACCAGATTAAGGTCACTGCAAAGACCTTAGCACCAATAGAATGATATAATTATCTCCAAGAAGGTAAATTTTTGCAAGGACAGATCGATGAGCTATGCAGAAAAGAAAAACTTATCACAACTAGAATGCAGCCATGGGAAGTCAAGGCTAGTCAATTATCGTAGATTGTCAAGAAGTAGCTTAGGGGAATGCACCAAACACAAAAGGATATTGTAGCTAAGAATATAGGGCCATCTACTGGGACGTTTTTGAGAGAAGTCTGAGAAGAAAAAAAATAGTGTGCAAAAGTAGTTCCAGCTCTGAAGGATGCCTTGAGCAATATCAGAGCAAATACTGAGGGTGCACCAACATTTTTGTGTTAGGGTCTTGTTGGACATAAGACACCTCGAGGAAAATTTTTGAGAAATATTCTGCAAATCAAGGAGCGTAGCACGTAGCGTGGAGTTAAGTTAGAGTCTTAGGGGCTTTGGGGTGGGTCAAAGCCCATTATTTTGTAAAATGATGGGAATTTTTTGTATACGTTGAGCTCCGCCCATGGTTTTTGGACCATGGTATTGTAAATGTAAATACTATATAAGGATTCCAGGGTAGTCTTGACAGGGTAAGGAAATGATACTTGGTATGTGATGTACTTGGATGTAAGATTGTTTTGAGTCTGTGTTATGTGTGTTAGGTTAGAGAAAAGGCTCCTACAGCTGAGTGTGTGGACACCTTAGGAAGTCTGCAACTAACTGCATAGACCCCTGCAGCTAAGTGCGCATGGTGGAATTGATTTTATTGGGAAGATGTGAGCATTAATGAAATACTTTTTAAGACAGATCCGTGTTTTGAGTTTACATGTTTTCTTTACTTCCAATTTATGTTATCTTTATTTTTTTACTTATAATTGCATTGTGAAGTATTGTTTAGGGATATTTATACTGTTTTATTCTTGATAAAGTAAGATCACGCTGTCTGCAAGTCAGTTTAATAGAAGTGTTGAACTGCGACTGTATAATTAGTATATTTGTTCTGTGAAGCTCTTTCAAGTACTAAAAGGAAGAGAAGCACTAAATCCACACTCCATTGTCCCTCTGGATGCAAAAAATTAGTTCTAGAATCCCCCTATATTTCCTCGGGTGATACTTCGGTCTGCGCAAAAGATCGTTGTTGAAAGGGATGGTAATAGTGGGTTTTGTTGGTTCACACATCCATATCTAAACTTGGTTCTAGGCCCCATCAAGAAAATATGACGCTTGCAACAAGAAAACACTAGAGGAGTTGGGCTCAGGAGGGGTAGGTGTTGGACCATAGTATGCACCAAGCAATGCTTAATCTTTATAGACTCGTGGAGAGACATTGGTGAGAGGCGAGACAGGTTGATTATTGTTCATCGACGAGGTGGTAGACTGGTGTGATGTCTAAGACTTCAAATCGTAATATGTTAACTGATCGACGTGACGATATTTCCATTATGGGGAAATCACATCTTACGGTGAACCGAAGATGCGACAACAAACATTGCATAGGTGTAGATACAACCCAAAATAATATTGTAATCTAAGGGGGCATCAATGACTTCTATGTCAATACAAATAGTCTTACCCACAAGTGTGACAGGATAATTGCGATACATGCCAAGGGGCTATGAAGGGTGACCATCCCAAGTGCATAAAGTGATGGTGGATGGGGATAGATTAGGTGACCCAAGTTGTTTCCAAACACTGGCGGACATCACACATGTGGATGCACCTTCTTCTATGATACACCGCTGGATAGTGGTGTTTCTAATGGTGACTAGTATTTGGACACCAATTGATGAGGGGAGAAGGGGATGTTCTAACTTGTAAAAACCAAAGATTATTAAGAAACCATCTAAAGGATCCAAAGTTCCCAAAGCAGATGATAGAGCTTTTCGTTGGGATAGGCACATCTAGAGAACTTCCAGCGTTGACATGGTGGCAGGAGATTGCGCCAAGTCATCTACTATATTAGATGTGTGGGCGGATTTGGCTGAAGCAACATTACAACGTAATGAACCTTTGGGGATATTAGGTATGATATATGCCTTAGGTTGAGGGATTTTTAAGGGACCATTTTGTGTTGGAATAGACTCAGTGGACACTTTGGTTTAGGACCCGGTTGTAGACGTAGCAGGTTGCTTGTCATACTGGCGCGACTGGGTCTGGAGGTTAACTTCAGTGGTATTGACATCATCAGAGTTCATCATGAGAATGTGGTAATCAGGGTGACCATATTGCTGAGGTGGAGGGGCGGCCTGACCTTGTGGAGGTTGGGTAGTGAGTTATCCTTGCTGAAGGAAAGTATTAGTGAGCACAACCAGTTGAGGTGGAGCAATGATCTGAGGAAGTGATACCATGGGTTGTTGTCCTCTAGAAGTTGATTGGGCATCCAAAATTTGAAAAATATGGGGTAAAAGGGGACAATCATGTGTATAATGACCATATACACCACAACATACACAAGGCTTGTTTGTATGAATAAGCTTGTTCGGCTTGGGTTGATCTCCCTGGTGCTGGCTTGTGGTATTTGGTTGGTTCCCCTTGGGTGCATTCGGTTGAGTACCTTGGAGACCCTAGTTACCTTGCAGTTGTTGGTTCTGATTTCCTTTCCCCTTATTATTTTTCTTCAAAATAGGGGGATTAGGCATGCTTTTTTGAGCATACAATTGACCTTGAGGAGGAGGTGGTTGTTGCAAAAGACGTTGAGAAGGTGTGGGAGATTGGGGCGCTGATTCTGGATGGGTTAGAGCACTTGGAGGTGCATAAGGATAATATGGAGATGGGGCAAAATTCTGGTAAATAGGCTGAGTAAAAGCAGGCCCTAGCATTGGTTTATGTGGTTGGGAAAATGTATAAGATGTGTTTTGACCGGAGTTGCCTGGAGGAGGGGGAAAAATGTTGGAGGAATTGGTCCCCCCCTGAGGGTGACCATAAACCATATGAGGAGGAGCATATGGTTATGGGTGTGAAAGGGATCCAAAATTACCTTCGGTGGCGTGACGTGCCCCCGTTGAAGGGGCACCACCAGGTCTAGGAAGGTCTGGTAAAATGGTATAAACATAACCTGATTGGGCATAAATCAAGACATATTTTAAAGCTATACAGAGAGCTTCTTCCTTGGTTTGAGGAAAGTGAGATGCGACATATTTTCCTATGGGGGCTAAGAGCATTCCAAGAAACTAATCCATATAGACACTGTCATCAAAAGTAAGAGCTCTACACATTCTCCTTATTCTACACCATTCTCGTACATGGTCAGAAAGGTGGGTGGAAGAAGTTTGACAGAATGCGGTCAACAATTCGGTACCGATATCATAATGGAGGGGTAACTGGAAATATGACATAAATGCTTTAGCAAGAGTCACAAAAGTGGAATGAGAGGCAGAGGGCTAGTCAATATACCACTTCGCTACACCTCCTGTGAGTGTGTGTTGGAATAACCAAAGATGTATGGAGTCATCGATGATGGATTTTGATGAACACCAAATGTGAAAGGAGTGAACATGATTGGTGGGGTATTCTCCAGAGTTTCCCTCAAACTTAGGACTTTAAAAAGGAATTTTGGTTGGCATAGCTGGCCAACCGACATCATGGAGAATGGGATCATTGATTAATTGGTTAAAATATGGGAGACTTAAGCCAACCATAAAGGGGAGCAATGGAGTGGCAGTGACCACAGTTGTAGTGGTTCTGCTAGTGGCATTGCCCGAGCTAGGACCCAAGCTACCACCTTGGGGTCTTGCACCTACATTGGTAGCATACATGGTGGTGATATGAGGATGAGAGGATGAACTTGATGAATCAGAATAATAGTGTTGTAAGAGGGACTCGATGGAGGACTGGGAGGACTACCTCGAACCTGACAGGCTGGAGAAATACGCCCTAATAGAAACTGAGGATGGAGACCTCAGATTCTCCACGAAAAATGCCTTGGGGATGCAATGATGTCAAGACACATATGACACAACATTAAAGTATGATAGAAATAGAAGATTAAAAAATAGCAAGAAAAAACCTAGTACAGTGGTGCCAAGTGTAAACTAACTATTCTATAAGTTACTCTCATGAAAGCGTCCTATCAAAATAAAAATGACCTCTAGCCTAAAGGTAATCTAAATCCTCAAAAAATCCTATAATCTACTCTTTTATATGGCCTTTCACATGGAAAGGTAGGGTAGAGAACCAAATGCTTCCAACAGCCAGTCCTATAAGGAGTTTTCCTAAGATTGGCCACTAAGGCTACCTTCGTCCCACAAGGTTGGTCGAGTATTGAGCTTCTTGGTAAATCATACAACACAAGGAATTCACTACCACTGGTGGGGTAGCCCCGAGGAGAACCGCTCGCACGATGTCCTAGCCTACCCCCCTCTCAAACAGGTTTCTGATGCACTCCATCTTTGACCATGGGATGGTGAAGGAATTTAAGCTCCCTATTAACTCAACTTTATATGTATTAATGTATACGATCGATGGGTGTTATTGGAAGCCTATCCCACCGATCCTACAACTAACTACAAATATTTTTTGGCCCTGATGCCCAAGTGGGCTTAATCTATGTGAGTTAGATTTATTAAGTGGCATGTTTAAGTCTTGGCTTGGTAGCCTGGACCAAGCTCTCGTTCTCTTTAGGTGTGAGTGTGTGAAAATAAGTGTGTATTGCGGATGAGTTAATTAAGCATGTTTTATGATGATGCCAAAGTGTTGTTGAAATAAAATATTGAAAATTGTAAATGAAATTGAAATAATGACAATAAAATAAACAATAAATCAAGCATAAACCCCACCCAAACAAGGCTCTCTAATAGCGAAACCAAGAGAGGCAAACAAGCAACTCAAAACACACTAAAAGGGTCACAAGATCTAATGTATATGGGATTGGGATCTAATGACTCTATACTTTTGAAAATGGCGCAAAAAATAGCAAGAAACTAGAGCGGATAAATGTTGCAAAAGATAGGGCAGAAGCTTTAGCACCAAGGGCAAACAATGGGACCATAAGGGGGAAGGCCAAACAAAAATCAAGAGGGATTTTGGATACTAAAATGACCTATATTAAAGGTATGCAAAAATAATGGATCGACCTTGAAATAATGGCTTAAAGTACTGAAAATCTCAGACTACCTACTCAACTGAACTCCTCATAAAAAGATGGAAGTGTATTGAAACCCTGGGGGGCTTGTTTCTACATCAAAGAGACAAAT
This sequence comes from Pinus albicaulis, assembly GCA_034641835.2. Classification (NCBI taxonomy): domain Eukaryota; kingdom Viridiplantae; phylum Streptophyta; class Pinopsida; order Pinales; family Pinaceae; genus Pinus; species Pinus albicaulis. Next base: position 422,477,898 of record CM076572.1, read on the forward strand.
TGAGCACATATAGGCCTAAGACGGGCTGAAATAGAGGTTAAACAACCCAAAACAGTGCTCTCGGCAAACCCTGAAAATTTTCAGAAAAAATTATGAATTGCAGGTTCTGACTTGAAACAAGAGGATAATGCAATTTTTGGGCCAAAAAGTGCGAGTTGGAGCTGAAAATGTAGGTTTTGGGCTGAAAAGTGCGATTTTCCCTCGATTCTGGGGCGGCAGGTTCGAACAAATTTGTCGTCTCCTGTGCGATTGGTACCTGTGACCTGCGGAAAACACCAAAAATTTATTAGAACTTGGAATTTTAACTAAATAAGGGCATAAAAGCTAAAGTTGGAAATAGACATTAAGAGACTGAAAAAAAACTGAAGAAAAACCCCTATTGTTGAAGTTGTTGGTCACCCAGGAATCTGAATTACAACAGTAGAGTCACCATTTGTTGATGACAATGTGTAATTAAAATCCTAGTGGAGTCGCCATTTGTTAGCATAAAATCTTTTGGAAGGTGTACCAAAAAGGATTTACTTAAGCCACGAGTGACTGATGGCCCTAACAACATATATGGCCATCTAATTCTTCATATCTGCAACAAAAATTTAGAAGAAACCTGCAAAATAATAGATCTGTGCAACAAATGATATTTAATGGCAAAAATATTAACTAATGTAAAACCCCATACCAAGGACAAAGAAATTTGAAAGAATGAATGATATTATGATTATTTGTTACACCTAGTGAAGGAGACTCATATGATGGCTATAGTTCCCCCTCAAATGGGATGGGTCCTTTGGTTGTCCTCTATGCTTTAGTTTTCTAGATCTCTCTCTCTCTCTGATGTATGAAGCCCAAAAGTATGTGTTGAACTCAAATGAGAGCTCAATTGCAAAAAGAAGATAACAACGACGATGAAAATGATCATAGTGAGAAATGGATGGAGAACCCTCTTATTTATAAAAAAATATTGGGTTATTCTTGAAAATGGGAAATAATAAAATATTATTAACCATAATCTAGATCTAACTGCTTGGAATATTTTATTATACTTTTTGGAGGGAAAAGGTATTTAAATTTGGTTAAATACCTTTATTTAGAAATAATAAATAAATAAATAATTTATTTATTATTTCAAGTATGTGGTTAAGGGATAATAAAAAAATAATAATTTGTTTAATCATTCCTGAGTGATTTAGTCAAATTTGACAAGGAATATTAACTAAATAATGACTTAATTAATTATTCCTAGAGGAAAATCAAATAAATAAAAAATTATTTAATTATTACTCATGGGGTTTCTTGTTTTGATTACAAATAATCTAATAAAATATGGTTTATCAAATTATTTCTTGCAATGAAAGCAATTTTACTATGGTAAAATTGGTCTTACATGGTGTATTTCGATCCACTTAGTTAGAAATGGCTAAGTGATCATTTTTTTTGTGATAGCATCTTTGGATCTATTATTTATTGAGTTCAAAGAATGCAAGCAAAGAAGAATTTTTTTTGAAATATGTTTGGTTACAACATTCAACCTTTTATAGGCATGGTCCTAGGGATATTTTTTAATGTATGCTTAAAGTCAGTAATGTACACAAATTCATGTTACATGAGGAAGGTCCTTGTGATTTTTTTTTTTAAAGAGAAAAAGATTATAATGAAATTATAAAATAAGAATTCTCATTATAGAGAATGAAGATGAAAAGGTTCAAGTTGAAACTTCTCAAAAGGAAAGAAAAAAAACATTTCTTTCAAAAAATAATAGAATAAGTGGCAATCTAGAAGACATACCAAGTGATGAAGAAGACAAAAAAGAACAACAAAGTAAACAAAACCCTACTCATGACTCACAAAAATATGGGCACATCAAGATGAAACAATACAGGAATGGTAAAATTGGCAACAAGAAGAGGCTTCTAATTTAACTTCGCCTTAATTAAATTAGAAGGAAATTGTAAATCCACATCACACGATAGCTTGTATGAGTTAACTGAGTTGGGAAGACTTATTTATCTCTGTCAATTCAAGTTGGGGGTCAAATTGGAGGCACGTAGAGGTCACTCTAACTTTCAGGAGGTCCATTTGTAGTTTATTTTGAGTTGTGATTGTTTAACTTAATTATTTGAGTTAAAATTTGTTTAACTTGTTCTAACTGATGGATGAGATAGTGAGAGGTCTTGGGAATTAAATATGATTTAATTCACATGCAGTTATAAAACAGATAATTGATGATTTTATATAAATAGTTGTTTCATGTTAGTTCTAAGGAAGACCTAGTTGAGATTAGAGTTAAAGGGGAATAAAATATCAGTTGTATAATTAGAAAATTGTATAGGTCATTCATGAGGTAATTAGGATGCCTTGGATGTATTACACAATCAATTAGTGGGACTTTCATAATTAATAGTGGCTCAATTCCCTCCGGAATGTGTGAGCAAGACTGGTCAAACAGGGGCAAGGAATTGGTTAAGTATTGGACCAAACTTGCTTAGATCAGAGTGAGACAATCATAGGTAGTTTATAAAGCTCTCAAGCCTGAGAGAAGCATTGTATTGTTTCATATTCTAGACTTAATGCAATATACATATAGTGGGGTTTTTAGTTGAGGATTTTCTAGATACATCTTTGTGTTGTGCGATTGAAATTATTTGTCTTTCTTATTCATGTGATGGCGCGATTGTAATTGGTTTCCGCAATTTATAGAATAGATTCAAGTATTTTGTTTTAGCATATTGAAAGATCATATGAATTTATGTGGATTTTATACATGGTATCAGAGCAGGAATCACCATAGAGGAGAATAATACGAGTTTGTTTTGAACAGGTTAACCGAATTTGCATATTTATTCTTCAGGACCATGAGCAGATCAGGATGTCTTTATGTGGATTGAGACTCAAATATGCCCTTGAGGGTAGTTCGAATTACATAACTTGGAAGGACAGGATGAAGGCAGCATTGGAGTTCAACACACTAAATGATTTTATAGACAGTGATATTCCGAGGCCGGTAGAAATAGATTCTCAAAATATTGATGCATGGAAGAAGAATGTAGCAAAGGTGAGAAGGATTTTGTTAGGAGTTCTGGATCGTATTATCTCAAACCTATATGGAAAGGAAACTCCATATTCTATGTGGAAGGCCTTAACAAATTTGTTTCAAAATAGCAACAACCACAGGAAGCTAGCGCTGAAGGACAAGCTCAGAAATATCAAGATGGAGAAGGGTGACATGATACCAAAATACTTGATGAAGTTCTCTCAATGTCGAGATGAGCTTGGAAGTGTTGATGTGATAGTTTCTGAGGATGATTTGGTGAGCCTAGCAATTTTAGGCCTTCCAAAGAGCTAGAAAAACTACCATGATTTGGTGAATGGGAGGGAGAAGTTACCAGAGTGGGAGTGATTGTGGTCTGACTTGGTACAAGAATAGATTCAACGGAACACCAAATATGGATCCTCATCAAAGACTGATGATGAGGATAATTGTGTCTTGGCTGGAAAGGTGAAGAAAGGGAAAGGGAAGGCGTCCCATTCCAAATTATATTCTGGTCAGGCAAGCAAGAAGCCATACTTGTCAAAATAAAATGTTTTCACTATCATGAGCTTGGACACTATGCTACAAAGTGTTCACACAAGAAGACCAAAAAGAAGCCCTCAGGCGGAGCAGCAGGTGAAGCACTTGCTTCACATTTTGAGTTGGATTTCACCCTCATTGCATTCATGGTGTCATCGTTGATGGGTTTAGTGTGGCACTTAGATAGTGGAGCTTCATTCCATATGACCGACAACAAATAATTCTTCAGCAACTTGGAGGAGAAGGATATCGAGATGCACATCGAGATGGGAGATGACGGGAGATATAGCACACTTGACATAGGTATAGTTACCTTTAAGAGGGAATCTAGTAGTCCTCTAACATTAAGATATGTCATGTATGTTCAAGTTTAGAGAAGAATTTACTTTCAGTTTCTATGTTGGAAGAATATGGATATTATGTGATATTTAGCAAAGGAAAGGTGTTCCTTCATCAAAAAGCCATTGGATAGGTGAAGAAGACTGGGGTTCGAGTAAAGAACTTATACAAATTGGATGTAGAAGATTGTGTTGCCTTCAACACAAAAGTAGATAAGGCGGAGAGTAGAGACATCAGTGAGTTATGGCATAAAATATTGGTCCATCTACACCATATCACTTTGAAGATCATGCAACAGATTTCTATAGGACTTCCTAAGGGTGCACTTGAGCTGCGAGATACATGCAAAGGGTCTACAGTGGGGAAGTACACCACCACCTTTCACAATAAGGAAAGATGGGAAAAGGTGATCCTTGAGAGAGTTCACTCAAATGTGTGTGGACCGTTCTCGAGATTCTACACAACAAAACATAGGTATTATGTGATTTTTGTAGGTGATTTTTCACGCAATTTTTGGATTTTATCCATGCACAAGAAAGATTAGACGTTCTCAAATTTTTGTGAGTTCAAAGCACTTGTCGAGAAAGATACAGGGAGAAGTTAAAGGCTCTCAGAAGTGACAATGGTGGGGAATATGTCTCAAACGAATTCAAGAACTTCTCTGCTTCAGAAGGAATTTTTCAAGAATTGATAGCACCTCGTAACCCACAACAAAATGGGGTTGCAGAAAGGAAGAACAAAACTATTGCGGTGGAAAGTAAAATTTTGTGGTGTAAGGTAAAATTTTGATCATTGTACTTTATGTCGATGATTTCATACTGATAGGTGATGAGAAGCTCATCAAATCTTGAAATAGGATCTTGCAAAAGAATTTTAGATGAAGGACACGGGGATCTTGCACTATTTCTTGGGATTGGAAATTTGGAAAAGAGATGGGGAGCTATTTGTATCTTAGGGCTAGTATGAAAACGAGATTTTGAAGAAGTTCCACATGGAGGGAATCAAACCCATGGAGACTCCTCTAGCAGGAAACTGGAGGAAGGAGGATGCTACTTCAGGAGAAGTAGTAGATGCTACCATCTATAGGTAGATTGTGGGTTCACTCATGTATTTGGTGAACACACAACCAGGTATATGTTATGCATTTAACCATCTTATTCAAGCTATGGTTAAGCCTACAAATATCTTTTAAAAGGCAAGCAATCATGTGTTGAGATACCTCAGAGGCACTACAAAGTTTAGGCTATGGTACAGGCAGACATAGGGAGTGAATATTCAAGGCTTCTATTGTACCTCTATAGATAATTCTAGGTTAAGGAATTATGTTATAGCATCTAATTTTTTTGTTTTGTTTTTAATATTTGGATGACCAATGTTCTAAGGCAATTGAAGCAAGTGTTGAATCTTAATTAATCATGATATAATATCAGGGTTATTACTTTATCTCTTAACATAAATTTGATTTAAAATAGATGTGTAAAATAGAAATCAAAGAGTTTATGGCCTATCAAATATTCAGACAGAGTATAAGATTTACCGTAACTAAATGATGCATGTAAAATATGTTTACAACCCAAAAAAATATATTTAAATTGATGAAGAAGTGACAATTAAATGATGTAGAGAAGTTATCTTAGAGATACAACCCAATAAACTAATCTCTTTAATATAGTATAACTTCATAGTGGATTTCGTACAAGTTGACACTCAACCTTGTCTTACCCAAATTTCCTCAACCAAAATTAAATATATGCAACAATTTATAGAATGAAATGAAATAACATTGAAGAACTCACAAGAACACAAGCTACTTTGAGGGAAATCTAAAATCATTTTATTTATATCAAAAAAACTTCAGATGAATACAAGTATGCTCTATAGCTTATCCCAAGGGTTCAAAAATTTCTAAGCTATATTTCTAAGTATTTGTAGAAACTTTTAAATCTGAGATCAGATTCCAAACTAAAATAAATTCACAAAATAATATATGTTTTTAGAAAAACTGATATGTTTTAGATAAAGGATAAAAATAGGAAAATCTGTTGGAAACTGCTATGTTTTTTAGGCTATATAGGAATCGGGTGATGACTTTTGATGATTTTCTGGAGATGTCGTTCCTTTATTGCTTAAAATCCTGAACTGTTGTAGTGAAGCCAACTCCAAAAATAGAAGAAAAGAGAGATCAACGCCTTAGAAATCAACCACTTCGAGGGGGAAACCTCCAATACATTACATAAATGAACAATTCTTCGATGATACAAATGATAAAATCTTCTTTCTATATATAGGAGTCCATGGGGCCACAATGTAATCCTAGCCGACCTAACAGTAATAATTTAAGGGCACAATAATAACAATATGGGGGTTACAGGGGTACAACAATAACAATAAGGGGGTTACACTAACAAAAATAAGGGACTATACTAGTAATATAGGGACCTAACATGCTCCTCTCCTTCAAAAAAATGTTGTCCTCAATGCTTGAGTAGCTACGGGTGCTTTTGTATAAAATTCTCATCCTCCCATGTAGAATCTTCAATGGGTAAGTTCTTCCATTTGATGAGATACTCTGAAATTGATCGATTTCGTAGTTATCGAGTTCTTGTTTTCGTGACTTTGAACTGGAAGTTTGTCCCCTATAACCTTTTTTAATCATGAAACATGGAAAACTGGATGCTCTCGCGAAGAAGCAAGAAGCTCCAATTTGTATGCCATAGTACCAATATTTTGCAAAACCTTGTAAGGACCATATTACTTTGTCGATAATTTATTATCCTTCTTAGCTTGCTTGAGGGAAATTTGTTTGTATGGTTGTAGCCCTAAAAATACCTAGTATCCCTCATCAAAACTTCTCTCACTGTAATATTGATCTACCTGTTGTTTCATTCGATTTTGTGCCAAATTTAGGTTATCCTTTAAGAGTTGGAGAACTTCTTGTTGATGCTCGAAGTGATCCTCCACTACTTGAACCCTAGAATTTTCCCTTAAAGAAGATGTGATGGATGGTGGCTGATATCCGTAAAGTGCCATAAATGGGGTCATTTTTGCTGCAATATGGAAGGAAGTGTTATACCACCATTCAGTGAGAGGTAACCACTTGACCCATTGTGCTTGCTTATCAGATACAAAACAACAAAGATATCCTTCAAAACATTTATTCACTATCTCTGTTTGACCATCGGATTGAGGATGATAAGATGAGCTATGAGCTAGTTGAGTACCCAAACAAGAAAATAATTCCGTCCAAAAATTTCCTATAAAAATGGGATGTTTGTCACTTACAATAATCTTCGGGTTTCCATGTAGATTTTGAATTGTTTCCACAAATGCAGTAGCAACTGTACTCACTTTAAATGGATGAGATAATGCACAAAAATTTGCATACTTGGTAAGTCTATCAAATACCACCATGATGGCACTCCTTCCTTCAGACTTAGGTAAACCTGTGATAAAATCCATTGAAATCTCCTCCCAACGTTGACTTGGAATGGATAAAGGTTGTAGAAGACCTGGGGTCTTAATTGTCTCAACTTTATTTTGCTGGAAAACCAAACATTCCCCCACAAACTTTTGAATATCAGATTTAAGGGCATCCCAAAAAAATTCTTTCTTCACCGTGTGGTAAGTTTTTAAAAATCCCGAGTGTCCTCCTAAGGGAGAAGTGTGCAATTCCAAAAAAATCTTTTGTTTTAGTTGGGAATTCTTGCAAATATATAAGTGACCTTTGTACCATAAGGAATAATTTTTCCAAATAAATGTATCAGATGTCCTAGGATCTTGCTTAAAATTTTGAATAAGAGTCCACAATTCTTCGTCCTTCTTCCATTCATCCCTTGCTTTGGTTATCCAATCTGGTTGGATAATTGAAATGGCACAAAGCAATGCTTCCACCTCTTCATCCTTTCTTGAGATTGCATCTGCAACAACATTTAGCTTCCCTGTTTTGTAGATGATTTCAAAGTCATAACCCAACATCTTTGTGACCCATTTTTTCTCCTCTTCTGAATATAGTCTTTGTTCCAAAAAGTGTTTAAGACTATCATGATCAGTTTTTACCTTGAATTGTCTTCCCATTAGGTAAGGTCTCCATTTCTTTAGTGCATGTAGTATTGCCAACATTTCCTTCTCATAAATAGCCTTTTGTAAATACTTTCCTTTGATTGGACGACTTTCAAAAGCAATGGGTCTTCCTTCCTGCATTAAAACAACACCAATTCCATTTCCTGAGGCATCACATTCCACAATAAAGGTTTTTGTGAAGTCTGGCGTAGCTAAGACCGGTGCTAGGCACATTGCCTCTTTAAGATGTTGAAAGGCCTTAGTTGCTTCAGGAGTCCATGAAAATGCATCTTTCTTCAATAATGTTGTTAGAGGTGCTGCTATTCTCCCATAATTCTTAACAAACTTGTGATAATACCCTGTTAACCCGAGAAATCCTCGCAACCGCTTTATGGTTGTGGGGACTTTCCATTCCTTAATGGCTTTAATTTTGTTAGGGTCTACCTTAACACCCTCGTGAGATACAATATGACCCAAATATTCCACCTCTTGTACTCCAAAGAAACATTTTGATGTTTTTTCATATAATTGTTTCTCCTCCAATAGTTTGAGCACCCCGTCAACATGTTGAACATGATCCTTCCAAGACCTGTTGTAGATTAGTATATCATCAAAAAATACTAGCACAAATTTTCTAAGGAAGGGTTTGAAAATGGAATTCATCAACCCTTGAAATGTAGAAGGTGCATTGGTAAGGCCAAAAGGCATGACCAAAAATTCATAATGACCCTCATGAGTTCGAAACGTTGTTTTTGGAATATCTTTAGTCTTCATTCTAATTTGATGATATCCTGAACGAAGATCCAACTTGGTAAAATAAATTGCTCCATGTAATTCATCCAATAATTCATCAATCATAGGAATTGGAAATTTATCTTTAATAGTGAGCTTATTGAGCTCCCTATAATTCGGACACATGTTCCATGATCCATATTTCTTGTGCACCAATACTACTGGAGCAGAGAAAGAACTTTGACTAGGTTGAATTATACCAGCCTCTAACATTTCTGCAATCATACGTTCAATTTTGATCTTTTGGACATAAGGATATATGTAAGGCCTGATGTTTGGAGGAACACTTCCTGGAATCAAATGAATAGCATGATCATGATCACGAATAATTCGATTTCCTTTCCTTCCGAAAAAAATTTCAAGAAAAGTTCTTGAAAATTAAAAGCTACCGTCCCCAAATATTGTAACCATTGTAATCCTAGTGCAACATCAACACCTCCCATTGGGATGGAAAACATTAGACTATTCAATACATATTCCCCCATGGCTAGCTTGATATATGGAATTTTCCAAAGCAATTTATAGTTCCTCCATTTGCAACCATCACTTGACATTCTGGTGTTGGGTATAGGAAACAATTCAATTCCTTGGCTACCTGACAATGAACAAAATTATGGGTACTACCCGAATCAATCAACACTATCACCTCTTTCTTCTTGATATGTCCTTCTATCTTGAGAGTTTGAGGAGTGGTAATTCCTGCCAATGCATTACATGATATGGTCGGACTCATTTATTCTTCTTATAGTGTTTCTTCCTGGTGTATATCCTATACTTTCGAAGTTTCTTCTTCATTTTCTTCCTCCTCTTCACAATCTATGTAAAATAATTTCTTCTCAACACACTTATGACCGTTAGCGTATTTGTTATCACAATTGTAGAAAATCCCTTTTTCTCTTTTTTCTTCCAATTGTTGTGGTGTCAACCTTGTAGGTTGTGGAAGTCTAGGAGTAGCAACACTTCCATCTTTATAGATGTGAGTGGTAGGCTTCCTTGTCGCCATAATTTTACATTCAATTTTTCTTGCCAACCTGAATGCCTTCTCCAATGAATCAGGTTCCCAAACACGAAATTCATGTTGGATGTTATCCTTTAAAGTCCCTATGAAGACATCAATCCTGTGTTCCTTTGGAATATCAGTTACCCTTATATTCAATTTTTGGAAGTCCTTAATGTACTCTGCCACTAAACCCTTTTGTTTGAGATTTATCAAATGGCTAAAGAAGGTGTTGCTCTTTGTATCCTCATAATGTGCTATCACTTCCTCCGTAAAAATTGACCAAGTGACAATTTTTTTACCGGAGCAAAGCCATCGATACCATACAGATGTATTTTTTTCTAAATGTAAAGTTGCAATGCGTACCTTTTGTGTGTTTTGCATATTATTAAGATCAAAATATTGCTCCATCTATAGTATCCATGTTACGGGATCCTTGCCATCAAACTTCCTCATATCCATCTTTGGAATATGGTGGTTCTTCCATCCAACATTAGAGTTTATGAAATCATGATTAAAATTTATTTTGTTCTCATCATGAGTTTTCTCTATTATCTTTTCGCCATTAGGAAACATTTCTTGTATCAACTTTGCCAAACCTTCGATGTCTACTTTTATATCATTCTTCATGTTTTCCATTTTTTCATCGATCTTAGCTTCCATGTCATCCATCTTAGTTTCCATGCCAACTTCCATGCCCTCCATCTTATCTTTCACACCTTTCGTCAAACCATCCATCTTAGTTTACACGCCTTTCTTCAAAACTTCCATTTCATTTTTTGTTGCTCTTTGCACTAGGTGCACTTGCTCTTGTCATTTTGACATCTTATGTTGCATTTCTTCGTCTTCGTGAGTCATAGTAGAGCCTTCTGAAAACGTAATGGGTGTTGAATTCTTTTTAGGGGGAATTTTAGAACCCAATACTGATATCTATTCTTGAATATGCCCTTGGAATAAATTCAAATTAATTTTTTCAAATGAGACTTATGTAATTCGAAAAAAAATACACACCTTTTTCTTGCTTTTGAGGAGCTCGATATTGAAACTGAATTATCTCTGTGATTTCGGATCTTCAATATCTAAAATTTGGCCGTGAAGTAGCCCTCTGAATCCTCTTTTGAATGGCATAGGTCTGACTCGATTTGGATTCTTCAAGGCAAAGTTACGTCCAATCTCCCACAATGACCTAATTATGGACCGGTTTGGTAGAGCGAACTTGTACGACTTGCCACGTGTCACTGTTTCCTCCTTCATCTCTGAAATTGATAGAAATGAAACTATAGTTCGTGCAATTGCATCCACTTTTTACAGAAATCCAATCTGATGCTCAGAGAGAGAGTTATGACGATTTTCCCACGATCACCTCTTTGAGATGAAATTCGGGAGCCTGAAAAAGCCCTAACTTCCACAGATCATATCTACGAAAATGTTGCGAACCAAGATCTGAAATTTTTTGAAGATGTTCCTCAGGATTTCGGCTTCTCTCTCTAAAAATTTTAGTTTCTGAACCTACGTAGAAAAAAAAATTATAGTGAAAATTCCATGATGACCTGTTTGGAGCAGCGAAACCCTAGAATCCAAAGCTCTGATACCAAATATTGTGAAACCAACTCCAAAAATAGAAGAAAAGAGAGATCAACGCCTTAGAAATCAGCAACTTCGAGGGGGAAACCTCCAATACATTACATAAATGAGAAATTCTTCGTTGATACAAATGAAAAAACCTACTTTCTATATATAGGAGTCCATGGGGCCACAATGTAATCCTAACCGACCTAACAATAATAATTTAAGGGCACAATAATAACAATATGGGGGTTACAGGGGTACAACAATAAAAATAAGGGGGTTACACTAACAAAAATAAGGGACTATACTAGTAATATAGGGACCTAACAACTGTAGTTATACTTTACTCAACCAAGTTTAACAATAGTTCCGACCTATCTTCACTTGGGATAGAAAATCCAATCATATTTCTAAATCATTCATCCACCTTGATGTAAGTGTCAATAGTAGGTTTATTTAAAAAAAGGTGGTGGACTTCATGCTAGATACTCAAATCAGATTGTATTCCATGTATAAAAACTTCACTACTAATAATTCCTCTAACCTTTGCAAACTTAGAGGCATCATCACCTATGTTCAACAATTTTACTTGATAATTTTCTATTTGGATTAACTTACCATCCGAATTTCAGGGAGTGGGAAATGCATTTTCCTGGGGCATTGTGAATTTTATGTTGAATCTCTTAACCTGCAACTCAATATCCTTGCATTTGTTTTCAAACTATATCACAAGATTCTTCTTTGTTAAGATCCTCTTGACCTCCATGAATGTTGTTGTTATGTCCAAGATATTTATTTCTTGAAGTTTCTCTTTGGTTCTAGAATTTAGAAACTTAATGATATTTTGCCCCTCTTTAGGCCTATGCTCCAAATCTACCTTTGCATTTTATATGGTTGCTTTAACTTTGTGCACGAGTTCTTCCTGTTAAAAATTAATCTGTATTGAAGGCCATATTTTCGTGATATTAATATTCATATTCTGCTAAATAATATTCTTAGCCTATGCTAATATTTGGATTACAAAATATTGATATTCATATTTTTGTATGTGTTGCATGAGTCTGTAATTTTTTTGTAATTTCTGACAAATATGCATTGTCAGTTTTTTGTTTAATTTCTTCCATATTAGCTAATGTTGTCACTAATTTATCTTTCTCTAATTGAGTTATCGTTAAATCATATAGAACTTTGATAAGCTCTTCTGTAGATTTTGAAATTGTAGTTCTTGCTGAATTTTCTCACATTACAACTGTGCCTGATGCAGATGCTCTTGTTGCTTCCCATTGTTGCTTTTCTTTCAACAATGCTTCCATGGCTTGCTCCATTTTTTGTATCTATGCATTTTGTTCCACTACTATAGTAAAAATTTTATCCTTTTCTAATTTTATATCGACAATATCTTTAGCTTGAGGATGCTGTAGAAGGTAGTTTCAGTTATTTCCTCAGTGCTTGGATATCTGCTTCTTTGTTCTTTATGACTTCTTCTGTTGCCTTAAGATCTTTAGGATCAAGTCCTAATTTTATGACCAAATCCTCATATATTTGATTATATTATCCTTGGAAAATGATGACATTTTTTCAATTTTTAATTGAGAATTCATATTATTTAAAGATGAATGTAACTTAGAAAAAGTCATGGCTAAGATGGTGAGTGATGAAAAGATTGATTCCCATGTCTCATTATGTAAATTGATATGATCGATTTCATGCATTTTCTAGGTGTCAATTGAAAAAATGGAGGCTTTATAGTCTTCAACACTTCTGGGAGATGGCACTAGTGGTTCCATGAAGGCCATATGGAATTGTCCTTTCTTTCCATCAAATTCAGAAAGTAGTATATGATGAGTCTTGGTTGTATTTTTCCAAAATTCAGAGTAAGTAGAAGCCTTCAATGCTTCATTGCTCAATTTTATTTCTTCGTATCTTGAAAAGATACTTTGCCGATGAGTAGTAATCTATGAACTTGATGACACTAGAGATTGTATTTTCTTTTCAACGGTAGTTGATTTTATTGTTCCTCCTTCTTGGGTAAAAGGAGGGGTAAAAGTCCCTTATAAGATCATTGTGACTGGTTTTTCTGTGTCTCCTCCCTCTGGATTTCATCTTGAATAGTGATTATTTATGTATTTCCTTGAGAATCTGTCTTCAGAGAATTACCTTGGTCTTTGGTCATTTTCCTTTTGAAAACAAGGTATTGTGCAGCTTCAGAGTCAATTGGGGACATGTATTCTCTCTCCCTTTAAAAAAAATTATCTTTAGAAACATGTGTCTACATAGATGACTGGTTGATCAGTCTTTCTTTGGCTTCCTGCAAATTACCTTCTGTCCATTCTTCATGATTGGCATATTGCTCAATATCAAGCCTTGGTGTATGTGCATAAGAAGTACTTTATTGTTCCAATCTAAGCTTAGAAATGATACCTTGAGGATCATAAGACTAGGAGAAACTAAGATGAAGCTTCATCTGACTTAAAATTGTTTCTATCTCTTTTGTTGCAGCTCTGGTATTGATGATGTATGGTCCTATGTGTGCTTTGAGCTTAAACCGCAATTTTTTCTTGTAAGAGACAAAATTCACTTCATCCATATTTAACATTATCCTAGAATATTCTAATGCAAAGATCCTAACATGTACAAAAACTGGCAACTTGTATGGAGGAAATTATAATCCATAAACTCTTATTTCAGTTTAGTTATGGTAAAGATACCAATCTCCTACTTTGGCTTGTTCTGACAAATGTAAAAAATTCTTTATCTCTGGAGAGATCTTGGGGATGACATCATTTCTTAACAAACATAGTGAGGTATGCAAGAATTTATCAACATAGTCTGTATAGGAAAATTCCTCCAAGTTGTTTCTAACTAGATAGGTCCAATGAATGACTAACCAAGGTTTACCTTCATTATCAGTTTTTTGTAGAGGAAATTTGAATTTATCTGCCTAATAATACAACATAAGGTAAACTAATATTGACTGGTATGCTTTAAAATAACTAAATTCTCATGGATTTCATTAGACAAAAACTGACTGTAGTTGAAAATGAGAGAGGGATTTTTATAAATTGCAAAAGAATATAGGAATCCTAATAATTTCTCATCTACCCACTGATCGATATAGTATCCAAGCAGTCATGTTACCATGGTAATTACCTGGTTGGACATTTTGGGAAGAATGGAAGCTAAATATGGGGGATTGGTCTTGAGCAGCTTAACATTATGAGGAAGAAAATATTCAATTATCTAGGCTCTTTGAGGTAAATTCAATTTTTTATATAACTCCATTAAACATTCAACAGAAAAAAAGTGATGGGAAGGCTTATATTGAATTTGTAGGGTCTGACAAATTTTTTCAGGAAGGACAAAGAAAATAACTTCATTCTTGTGGGAGATGATAACCTTTTGACTTTGTAAATACTTAAGGTGACACTAGACAGTGAATTCAGGAAAAAAGTGAGTGTGGGGGAAAACAAATATGGGAGAAGGGATTCCCAGATGCTCAATTCGTCGCTTTTATCTGAATACCTATGCCTAGCCAAATTATGTAGTTCGTAAAGGTCAGACTCTAATAGAGATTTTACAACTTTGTGTTGGGTGTCTACTAAGGGGGGATTTGTCAAAGTTAGGGACTGGAGGAATGAGGGGATTCGATTCAGTGACCTTTCCCTTTCCCTTGTGGTTATACATGGTGTTAAATAAATATTAGGTTCAAATGTAAAATTCCTAAGAGAATTCGAGGGAAGAGAGCTTAGAGAAAATAGATATGAGCACTGGTTTACCTGCAATAATTTGACTGTGTGAAGGAGGATTTCTGTTGAACACTGATAGTAGACAATAGATTTTTTTCAACCTGCAGGATTGAATGGTGGAAAAAAAAGTTAACTTTGGATGTCATAGTTCTTTTATAACAACTCCGATGTTTTTCCTAAAAGCCAGGTAAAATTTTTATCGAGCGGGAGCTCTAATTAGTTAAAGGATAGATAGCGGGAGTTAATGGTGTAACGTTCATAAAATTCACGGGATATTTGAAAATTTAAAGGATAAGTGACATGGAGGGTTGTTGATATGGCAGGACAGGTGGAAAGAAACGAGTGGCAGAAGGTAATGGCTGAGTGGTGGGAGATGTTTGGTGAAGGAGGCGAAACTTGGCGGGAGATGGTTGGCGGTGGAGGTAACCATTGGCGGGAGCATGGTGGTATTTTGGGGAGGGTGTCACTGGTTTGTTGTATTGGGAGGTCACCCCTCGAAAACACCAAAAGGGTTCCATGTTACCCTCAGTAGTTTTGGCGGAAACTGCTTCCCCCCCCTTGTGTTAACCATCAGGAGCGCGGGGGTGGGGAGCGGAGTGGTGGGCGAAATGGCTTGCCCGCCATAGATCTTGGCGGATCAAATCGAAGTCGTTGATTGTAATGCAGGCATTATCAAATACGAAAAAAGGTTGAATCAATGGAAATTTCTTATTACAAACTCTATAAATCACGATTAAAGGGCGATTGACTAATTGATCTTAATTAATCTAAATCTAATGTGGAATTTAAAAAAGCTCACATATTTTGATTTTTCTAAGGGATTTTTATCATCATTTTTTGTTTTTTTTCTGAATGTATCTATTTTTTATTTTTATCTCTTTCTCATATTCATTTTTTTATACCCTTTTCTATTTTTGATTTTTCTCTTTTCTTTTCTTATACATTCATTCTTATTCTTATTTTTTATTGCTTCAACAATTACATATAAAAATAAAATGATGTTACAACATCGACTCCAATAGGGGACTGCTTCTCCCTACGAAATGCAGAGAACAAGTAGGTACATGTGCCTTCTCCTCGGGATGTGGAGTCTTTGCTGTAAAATCATGTCATGACAGTGAAATATAAATAAAATTGGTATTGTACAATGAAATGGACTGGAAACAACCTCAATATTTAATGTAGTTCTTTAAGAACTGCCCATTGACAGGAAATGTAGAGAATTCCCCTTCCAAGTTTCGTAAAAGTGTTGTTTCCTTTGAACTCTACAATACTGAATGGTCCCAACCAAAGGTTGTCAAATTTACCATGTTTCCCTTTCTCTTCTCTATTGGCATCCCATTTCAAAACTAAATAGCCTTCCCTGAAATATCTTTCTCTAGCTTTCCTATCAAAAAAAGTTTTCATCTTGTTTTTATATTGATGAAGTTTGTACTGAATTTCATCTCTATCCTCATTTAAGTCTATAATCTGATTGACTTTTCTATAAAAATCATTAGGCTCTTCCTTTTATTCTTGTAAAAATTTCATGACAAGAAAGGCTAGGTATGTAGGAAAAATGGCCTCAGTGCCACAAACAAGTTGAAAAGGGGATTTTCATGTTGATATCTTGGGTGAAATTTTGCTAGCCCAAACTGCATATTTAAGATGACTATCCCAATTTCTATTATGATCTGCAAGTACCTTTTTGATGAATTTTACCAAACTCTTATTAGATGATTTGCCAATCATTTCTGTGGGGGTAGTATGGAGTAGAAGGATGTAATAAAATTTGATATTTCTGGCAGAATTCTATCATTTTAATACTACTGAAAGCATGTGCATTATCTGTAACTATCTGTTGAGGAAAACCAAATCGAGAGAGTATATTTTCCTCAATGAATGTAATGACAACAATATCTGTAGAATTTTTGACTGGAATAGCTTCTACCCATTTTGTAAAGTAATTTGTGGCAGTTAAGATCCATCTATGTTGATTTCTAGATGTTGGATGTATTTTCTCCAATGAAATCAAGTCCCCATTGTAAAAATGGTGCCTCATTTAAAATTGGAACAAGGGGAAGTGTTGCTAATCTTTGTTTTCCAGCAAAGATCTGACATGGAATGTATCTTCTAACTTTTTCTCCAACCTTTGAAAACAACTTTCACCAATAGAAACCTGCTCTCAAAATCTTGTATGTTGTTTATCTCCAAGCATAATTACCTCCACATATTCCTTTATGAAACTGATCTATAACACCCTCTGTTTCACTCTCATTCAGGCATAGAAGTAAGATATGTAATGGCTCTTTCCAATAAAAATTTTCATTAATAATACACTACTTCATAGCCTTTAATCTAAGATTTCTGCATTGATTTTTTGTGAAACCGGGAAGGTATTTCAACTCACTAATTAAGTGTAGAACATCAACATACCATTCAGATAACATAATTTTTTCTTCAATATGAAGTGGAAGAGGATTTGAATCTGTAGAAGAAGGTTCTTGTGGATTCTTCTCTAAAAAACTAGAGGAAGGTTCTTGTGGATTATTCTCTAACAAAATAGAGGAAGGCTCTTGTGTATTATTCTCTAATGAACTAGAGGAAGGTTCTTGTGGATTATTATCTCTTGATATTTGCATGATAATGTTTATTCCCAAAATTTTATAGTTAGATTCAACCAACAGCTTGGCTAAACGCTGCCCCTTTATCATCTTGGTTGATTTGATATCTAGATCAAATTCAAGGATTTTAGTTATCCATCTCCCTCTCCTACCATATGTATTAGGTTGGATCAAAACAGTTTTTATAACATTATTTGGGACATAAGCAGTAATAGGAGAATGAAGGACATAAGTTTGAAAGGATTTGAGCGCTTGTACAAGAGGATATGCTCTTTTTTCAATGATGTCATATTTTAGCTCTGCATCTCTCATTACTTTACTAAAGAAGGAAATTGGTTGTTCATCTTGGTTATCATTATTTTGTAGTAAAACAATCGCTAAAGTGGTGTCAGAGGCAAAAGATAATATGCTGAAGGGTTTGGTATAATCAGGGTTGGCTAATACTGGGGCTTCAGAAATAGCCTTTTTGATTTGTGTAAAATAAAATCTAGCTTGCACTATCAATTTAATCTCATGATCCTTTTTCAACATGTGAGTAATATCTTTAACAATCTCAACATGATTTGGTATAAATATTCTCAGAAAATTAATAGTTTCCTAAAAAAATCTTGAACTTCTTTTTTATTTTTGGGGAGAGTTATTACCTCAATGGGAGAGACTCTTTTGGGATCAATTACCACTCCTTCTTTTGAGATAATGTGGTCGAGTAGCTTCCCTTATTTTATGGCAAAGAGGGAATTCTTTGGATTAAGCGAGATTCCAAATTTTATGCACCTATCAAAAACCTTTCTCAAGTGCTTTAAGTGTTTTTCATTAGAATTTGAAAACACAGTTAGATCATCCAGGTAAATAATAATGAATTTATTGATTTTTCCAACAAAGGCTAAATCCATATCTCTTTGAAATGTTTCTCTTGCATTATTCAATCCAAATGGAATCCTATCATACATAAATGTACCCTAGGGAGTGGTGAATGTTGTCTTCTCTTTGTCTTCTAGACTTACCAAAATCTGGTTGTATCCAGAGAAACCATCTGACATAGAAATTCTAATAGATCCTAAAACTCTTTGGAGTAATTGATCCATTTTGGGCAATGGATAATTGTCTTTTAAATATGATTTATTGAGGTTTATGAAATCCACACACAATCTGATTTCACCATTCTTCTTTCTTACAGGAACTAAGTTTGCAATTCATTCAAAAAATCTAAGAGGACCAATGATTTTCGCATCTAATAATTTTTTGAGTTCCTTTTCAATAGTTGGAAGTAAAATTGGATTTATTCTTCTTAATTTATATTGGAATGGTTTGGCTTCTGGTTTTAAAGGGATCTTATGTTGAATGATATTTGTGTCATAAGATTTAAGCTCATCATAAGACCAAGCAAAAACTTATTTTTATTGCTTTAAGAGATAAATATATTTGTCCTTATGTCCTTGGGAAATGATGCTGCAATTTTGACATTTTTAATTTCTTTATCATTTCCGATATTACAGTCTTCTATGTCTTCCTATTGTTGTGAATCTGATAATGAATTTTTAAAAACATCATTATTGTCAAAAATATTTTCAAAAACCTTTTTATGCACCTATCAAAAACCTTTCTCAAGTTCTTTAAGTGTTTTTCATTAGAATTTGAAAACACAGTTAGATCATCCAGGTAAATAATAATGAATTTATTGATTTTTCCAACAAAGGCTAAATCCATATCTCTTTGAAATGTTTCTCTTGCATTATTCAATCCAAATGGAATCCTATCATACATAAATGTACCCTAGGGAGTGGTGAATGTTGTCTTCTCTTTGTCTTCTAGACTTACCAAAATCTGGTTGTATCCAGAGAAACCATCTGACATAGAAATTCTAATAGATCCTAAAACTCTTTGGAGTAATTGATCCATTTTGGGCAATGGATAATTGTCTTTTAAATATGATTTGTTGAGGTTTATGAAATCCACACACAATCTGATTTCACCATTCTTCTTTCTTACAAGAACTAAGTTTGCAATTCATTCAAAAAATCTAAGAGGACCAATGATTTTCGCATCTAATAATTTTTTGAGTTCCTTTTCAATAGTTGGAAGTAAAATTGGATTTATTCTTCTTAATTTCTATTGGAATGGTTTGGCTTCTGGTTTTAAAGGGATCTTATGTTGAATGATATTTGTGTCATAAGATTTAAGCTCATCATAAGACCAAGCAAAAACTTATTTTTATTGCTTTAAGAGATAAATATATTTGTCCTTTATGTCCTTGGGAAATGATGCTGCAATTTTGACATTTTTAATTTCTTTATCATTTCCGATATTACAGTCTTCTATGTCTTCCTATTGTTGTGAATCTGATAATGAATTTTTAAAAACATCATTATTGTCAAAAATATTTTCAAGAGGAACTAGGCCTTTGGGAATGAGATTGCTCGGAAATTGAAGGATATTATGATCAAAAATATTATTTTTCAAACATGAAGTTTTATTTTCTCGAGTTGGGGCTAAGATGAACAATTGGTTTTCCTTTATATTGTAAAGCTGCAAAGTCATCAATTACCTGCAGGAAACTCTTCAATTGTTCATCATATTCAAACACTTGCCATTGTTTAATATTTTCAAGGATTGAAGGCCTATATTTGACCTGAATTTGATATTGTAGTTGCATTGGGTCACAGATTTTAAAAGCACTAGCAGAAACTGCTAAAGAATCTGCATACATATTTTCACCCCTTGGAATCGTTATAATGTTGAAAGCTTGAAAATAGTTCTCTACAGAATCCCATACTTCATTTTAGTAAGATCTAAGCCTAGGATGTTTTTCTTGACATATGATTCTTACTTGTTTGACAATAAGTTCTAAATCACTAAAAACACTTAAGTTATGAACTTTGAGACTTTTGGAAAACTCAAGTCCTAAAAGTAGGGCTTCATATTATACTACATTATTTGTCACACCGGAGTCTAACTTAAAATATTGAGTTTTTTTCTCTTTATCCGGTGAGATGAGTAGAACACTAGATCCTACTCCATCCCGGTAAAAATATCCATCAAAATATAGTTTCCAAATATCATTTTTCATACATTCAGGTTTATCCAAAATTTGTTCAATGCTAAGCTAAGGATTTTGACGATTACTATATGATAATGTAAAACATCCAAAATCTTGATCAACGACATAAATTGGATGATTTATTTCTTGGTCAGCTTTACAAACACTATTAATGAATCTTACCTCTTTGTACAATCTAAGATTTTCACCCCCATATACAATAATAGTAGCACAACACATTTCCATTTGTAGACTCCCCCCTAATTTTGCACAACATGATCTAGATAGCAACATCCCAAATTTAGGAGGAATATATGTGACTACAATGTCTAGCACTACACTCTTAACTGGGATTTGTGCTAGAGTGACCACTAAGTCTTTTATCAGTCCAATACAAGGAAATTTCCTTGAATCAAAAGTATACAAGTCATGGTAAGGTATAGTAATTTGTAGTTGTATTTGGTCCATGATTAATTTGGACATCAAATTATGAGATGCCCCAGAGTGTAACATGCAATTATATAGAAGAAAATCATGAAATTTGAGAGTAACATAAATGGGAGGGACATTTTCATCAATCATGTCATAACTAGGACCAAAAACCACTGAAGGTTTTTCATCCTATAAACTGATCACGTCCCCCTCAGCATCTATATTGGAAGATTGGATCCACTTTGATACTTGATTTTTGTATCCTGGGTTTTTAGAGAGTTCAGATAGTGGAATGGGAATTTTGACCCTTTCCTTCTCTTTCTCTACATTAAAAATTGTTGGAATAGATCTATCAAGTATATTTTGTTCATTGGGTTGAATTAATGGTTGGATAACAGTGGTTTGGGTTTCAACAATTTTTACTAGAGGCTCATTAATTCTGACATTCTTAGCTGGCCTACTAGGGCTTGGTCTAGGCCTTAAATCATATCTTCTGCTCAATTATACAATAAGATATTCAGAGAATGCTTGATATTTTGAGACTTGGGAAGCTTCTTGATCTTGGGTTGAAGATTGATCAGAAGAAATGGGAACCAGGGAATTTTGTAAAGATATGTCACCTAAACAATTAATGTCATGGGTAGCTCATGGGCCACCTTTCTCAGGTTCTTGATCATCAATTAATAATGGAAGTTGGACCATTTGGTCAGTGTTTGGTCTTTGTAGGATTTGAGTTTGAAAAGCCCGAGGTTTGTTTGTTACTGGTTGAGCTACTCTAGGTTGTGCTTCTATTTTTGAAAACCTATTGGAAATATTTCTTAACAAAGAAGTAATTTCATCTATCTTATGATCCTCTTCTTTACTCTTTGTAAAATAAGTACTTTCTGCCCTAGCTTTCATTTTTCTTTCAGCTTTCTCAGCCTTAGCTTTAAGTTTATTTGATGCATAAATGTTTGCTTCTACCTTAATAGAATTTTTTTTCATGTATGCCAAAGTAACAGACCTTCATTCTCTAAGCATGACAAAAAAATCATCATCAAATCCTTTTGAAAATATATTCTTTGCTGGAGCTACTAGTGGTTTACAGTCAAGTGACATTTTATTGTAAATTTTATTAAATCTTTTGATGAAATCAGAAACAGGCTCTCTAGGGTTTATTTTTAAATAATCAAATTCTGAAAGGCAATAGACTGGATCTTTTTTAACTCCCCATTGATTCTTAAAGTTATTTTTTAATTCATTCCATGTTCTAATTGAATTGGCTTGTAATTTTCTGAACCATATTCTTACATTTCCTTCAAGGGATTGAACAAAAAGCCTTGTATATACGTCTTCATGCTCAATGTTCATGTTGTCAGCAAAACCTAAGAAGGAAGATAAATGATCTTCAACAGATGGACCTGTATCTCCATTAAACCTAGGCAGGTGTTTAAGATATCCATCTAGAAAATCATTTTGTTTATTAGGAAGAATCATTGCAACATAACGAGCATGAATGATAGGTTGAAAACCAGCCATTCTATTTGGTGAATGAGGTGAAGATGATGAAGAAATTGAAATAGAAGATGATGATGATGGTGTGGATGGACTTCCTTTAATGATATGGGTAGAAATTTTACAAGCTTTAGGAAAATGTGATTGAATCACCAATTTATGAGTTTCTAGATCAAATTTTTCTTGACCCTCAAATAAAGGATTAGTGTACACAAAAAACTATACTCTGGTTTTTTTGAAGTTGTTGGAAAAATGTGAATGAAAGAAGAGATAAAATCACTTGGTTTTAATTCAGGTAATTATACCCCTAATTCAATTTCTGACTTAGGAGATCATGAAACAGTTTTAGGGATTTGGTAGGACTCTAATTGGTGAACAAGAAGAGTTGACTGAAAATCAACTCACTTGGACAAAATTTATAACACTTTTGGTGGTAGATCTGATAGTTCAGGAGGGATTGACTTAAGAATAAAGGGATCAACCTCTAAAACAATTTCAGGTTGGAATGCGGTAGATGTTGAAGATGAATCTTCTAACCTTCTCCTCAAAGAGGCAATACTCACCAGTCTCTCTGGATATGACAATGGAGAATAGAGATGAGGGTTTGAGTGATATTTGATATGCTTTAGTGAAGCCATATTTATTAAGTGGAGTCTCCATGTGAAATATTTTAACTTACTAACATTTTATTCACATAAAAGGAGATTTTAATCATTGTCCTAGGGAAAAATAATTCAATTTTTTCGTTCCCCGGCAACAGCGCCAATATGACATTGTACCTCTGAATATAATTCTAGGTTAAGGAATTATGCGAAAGCATCTAATTTTTTTTTGTTTATTTTTAATATTTGGATGACCAATGTTCTAAGGCAATTCAAGTAGGCGATGAATCTTAATTAATCATGATATAATATCAGGGTTGTTACTTTACCTCTTAACAAAAATTTGATTTAAAATAGATGTATAAGGCAGAAATCAAAGATTTGGTGGCCTATCAAATATTCAGATAGAGTATAATATTTACCATAAGGAAAAGATGCATGTAAAATATGTTTACATCCCAACAAAATATATTTAAATTGATGAAGAAGTGACAATTAAATTATGTAGAGGAGTTATCTTAGATAAACAATCCAATAAACTAATATCTTTAATATATTATAACTTCATAGGGGATTTCGTACAGGTTGACACTCAACCTTGTCTTACCCAAATTTCTTCAACCAAAATTAAATATATGTATACATTTACAGAATGAAATGAAATAACAGTGAATAACTCACAAGAACGCAAGTTGCTTTGAAGCAAATCCATAATCCTTTTATTTATATCAGAAAGATTTCAAATGAATACAAGTATGCTCAATATCTTATCCCAAGGGTTCAACCATTTCTAAGCTATATTTCTAAGAAAATTTTACATCTGAGATCGGATTGCAAAATAAAATAAATTTACAAAATAATATATGTTTTTATAAATACGAATATTTTTTAGATATAGGATAAAAATAGTAAAATCTGTTAGAAATTTTTGTTTTGTTGAGGCTATGTAGGAATCAGGTGATGACTGTTGATGCTTTGCTAGAGATGTCATTCCTTTATTGTTGAAAATCATGAACTGTAGTTATACTTTACTCGACCAAGTTTAGCAATAGGTACCACCTCTCTTCACTTGGGATAGAAAATCCAATCATATTTCTAAATCTTTCATCCACCTCGATGTAAGTGTCAAAAGTAGGTTTATTTACAAAAAGGTGGTGGAATTCATGTTGGATACTCAAATCAGATTGTATTCCCTGTATAAAAACTTCCCCACTAATAATTCCTCTAACCTTTGGAAACTTGGAGGCATCAACACTTATTTTCAACAATTTTTCTTTATAATTTTCTATTTGGATTAACTTACCATCAGAATTTCTGGGAGTGGGCAATCCCTTTTCCTGCAACATTGTGAATTTTCTATTGAATATCTTGATGTGCAACTCAATGTCCTTGTATTTGTTTTCCAACTGTATCAAAAGATTATTCTTTGTTAATACCCTCTTAACCTCCATGACTGTTGTTGTTCTGTCTAGGATATTTATTTCTTCAAGTTGCTCTTTGATTCTGGAATTTAGGAACTTAATGATATTTTGTGCCTCTTCAGGCCTGTGCTCCAAATCTACCTTTGAATTTTCTATGGTTGCTTTAACTCTGTGCACGAGTTCTTCCTATTCAAAAATAATATGTATTGAAGGCCACATTTATGTTATATTAGCATTTATATTTTTCGAAATACTATTCTTAGCCTCTGGTAATATTTGGATTACAAAATATTGATCTTCATATTTATGTATTTGCTACATGAGTATGTAATTATGAAAAATATACATTGTCAGTTTTCAGTTTACTTTCTTCCATTTAAGCCAATGTTGCTATTAATTTATCTTTCTCTAATTGAGTTATTGTTAAATCATCTAGAGCTTTGATAAGCTCTTATATAGATTCTAAAACTGTAGTTCTTGTTGAAGTTTCTACCACTGCAATTTTTCCTGATGTAGATGCTCCTGTTGCTTCCATGGTCTGCTCCATTTTTTTTATATGTGAATTTTGTTCAACTACTATAGTAAAATGTTTCTCTTTTTCTAATTTTATATCGAAAATCTCTTTAGCTTGAGGATTCTTTGTATAAGGTAGCTTCAATTGCTTCCTTTGTGCTTGGATATCTACTTCTTTATTCTTGATGACTTCTTCTGTTGCCTTAACATCTTTAAGATCATGTGTCCTAATTTTATAACCAAATCCTCCAGAGATTTCATTCTATTATCCTTAGCAAATGATGACATTTTTTCAAATTTTAATTGAGAATTCATATTATTTAAAGATGACTGTAACATAGAAAAAATCATGGCTGAGTTGGTGAGTGATGAAAAGATCAATTCCCATGTCTACTTATGTAAATCGATATAATCAATTTCATGTATTTTCTTGGTTTCAATTGAAAAAATGGAGGCTTTATAGTCTTCAGCACTCCTCGGAGCTGGCACTAGTGGTTCAATGAAGGCCATCTAGAATTTTCCTTTCTCTGCATCAAATGCAAAAAGTAGTCGATGTTGATTCTTAGTTGTTTGTTTCCAAAATTTAGATTAAGTAGAAGCCTTCAATACCAGGGCTCACTACTTTAGTGATGAAACTCCCAGGGGCTTCCCTACTTTACTTTATCAACCTGGGGTTCATACAAACTTGGAGGTGACAATACTATATACATAACAGATGCATTCTACTCATGTCATCCTCTTCCGCTCTACGAAAGGGTGCTACTTCTAGGAGTTCTCAGTCAAGTCTGTCACACTTCAATGAAACTAGAATAAATTGCGGAAAGGAAATGACATAAAGGAAACTAAACTAAATTCTTGAAAAGAAATGACAGGAAAGGAAACTAATTTAACTTGCTAAAAATAAATGGCAGAAAAGAAACTAATTTAAATCACACTTAACTTGGCCAATTGGCTAAACACACCCTACTTATCTTATGCTCTATCTACCATGCTTCTATCCATGCAGCTAAGTTATCCATGACTTAATTCTAATTGAAAAAGTGTTGATTTGCAGCTTGGAGAAGAAAGGGCTAAAGATGCTAATGGAAGGCTTAACACATGGGTCAAGGCTTGGAGGTGGAAATATGGATTTAGAATTCATTAAACCTTATGATATAACAAATATGATTTGGAGTGGGAGGCTTTAAATATCCGATGGCAGAGTTATAATTGGCGGATAGAAATGTGATATGCGATATGGGAAATTGCAATCGCAATATTGCAAAACCGGGCTAAGTGACAAAAGTGTTGTTCGGGAGGCGGATGCGAAATGAGAAATATGATATGGGAAGGTGATGTGAAACGCGGTTGCGATAAGGCTGAAATTTGTGAAATGCGAAATGCGATGGGTGATGTGGTGGTAGGACCGGTGGCGGAGTGCGATGAAAATATCACAATCGGCATCGGGAGCGGTAAGTATTAATGGGAACCACATGAAAATGCGATTTGCAATTGCGGTAGGTCTTAAAAGGAAAAAAGGAAAAGGTTACGAAAATGTGATGGGATAAATACTGTGAAATGCGAAATGCGAAATGCGATATCATAATTCACAATATCGCAAAGCTGGAGGGGTAGCAGAAGTGTTGTTCAGGAAAAGGTTGCGAAGTGCGAAATGAGATATGAATGGAATTGCGGTAAGTCTTTTAAAGGAAAAGAAAAGGAAAAGGTTGCGAAGTGTGAAATGCGATATGAATGGAATTGCGGTAAGTATTTTAAATGAAAAAAAGGAAAAGGTTGCGAAGTGTGAAGTGCGATACGGGAAGGTGTAGTGATGAGATTGCATAAGGCCGAAATTTGTGAAGTGCGAAATGCAATGGGTGACGTGGCAGAGTGCTACAGTAATATCACAATTGGGGTTTGGAGGCGGAAGTATTAACGGAAACCAATAGAATATGTGATTTTCTATGAGAAAATTACGATAGCGGGAGATTCGAGGAGCAAAGGCAGAGGTCCAAATTTATGGTTTTTCAAGTGTTTTGTAAATAAAAAGGGTGACAAATGCAATAAAGAGGGAATAGAGTGTAACAGAGGTGTTTGGAAGCATGAAAACAGAGATGGAAAATGAAGTGGGAAGGAGAGGGTGAAATTCTATGGAACTTTAATACTGATTCCTACAAACAAACTTGTAGATTCATGCATAGTAAAATAGAAAAAATGTGTGATAACACAGTGGTAGAAAGACTGAAACAATTATTGCACTCTACTCTAATATGAGAAGTAGTGAATCATAAACGGAAAGAATTTTTGGTCTGCGGGAAGGTCTACCCTCCTCGAGATTTATTGACAGAGATGAGAGGGGAAGGTTGCCTCACAGTTTTATGGGGTTCCTCAACTATTCTACAGTGCATATAAGAATATTAAATCTACAGTAGCAAACTATAACAATAATGAAAATATCAGAAATAAAACTAGCTCAATGATAGACATAAAAGAAAGAAAACAACAGATAAGATGAGGCACATGGATTGGGCCCTAATCCACGAGCCTCGATCCCTGAAAGTAGATCAGTAAAAAAACATCTGACTACTCATTGCATTACAAAAATACAATCTTATTACATCTCGAAGGTCTTAAACAAGAAAAGCCTAATAGAATGGAAAATAATGGCATGAAATGGAATGGAATCGACCCTAATTAGCTCTTGATCAGCTTTATTTATCCTCAAGGGAAGCTACCAAAAACTCCCTATAAAATAGTGATGATTGAGTCCACTTTGACTCCAAGTAGACCATATATTGAGTGCACTTTGTCTTTAGTT
Source organism: Pinus albicaulis (assembly GCA_034641835.2). Lineage (NCBI taxonomy): Eukaryota > Viridiplantae > Streptophyta > Pinopsida > Pinales > Pinaceae > Pinus > Pinus albicaulis. Next base: position 422,505,864 of record CM076572.1, read on the forward strand.
TTCTTGGATGCCTTTGATATTTAAGGAGGGAGGAAAACCCCCTTGAATCTCTCCAATATTTCTCAATACTTTCCTCATATTGTGCTCATTTATTCTCCAATATTGATCTTCCAGTGGCAGGGAGAAAGTCCCTAAATTATCTCCTTCTCCAAATCTGCATAATCTGCCCAACATTCTCACAATATTCTACAAAAATAACCAATATTAGGCACAAATATGCAATTACCTTTAAAACTTCCTAAGAACATATTAAAGCATAAGAATACATTATTAAGTGCAGAAGGAGAGATTTAATATATCTTTTTATGTGCATAAGAAAGGTAGATGGGCCTAAGAAAGGTTAGATGGGCCTTAATTTATGTCTAATTTAGAGGCTCATCAATCACCGTGGTTGGTTGTTATGTGTCTCCTCCATCTGGATTTTGATCTCGAATGGTGATTATTTGTGTATTTCCTTGAGAATATGTCTTTTGAGAAATACCTTGGTCTTTGGTATTTTTCCTTTTGAAAACAAGGTATTGTGCAACTTCAGAGTCAGTTGGGGACATGTCTTCTCTCTCCCTTTTAAAAATTTTCTCTTTTGATACATGTGTCTGCATAGATAACTAGTTGACCATACTTTCTTCGGGTTCCTACAAAGTACCTTCTGTCCATTCTTCTTGACTGGCATATTTCTTAATCTCATGCCTTGGTGTATGTGCATAAGAAGTACTTTTTTATTCCAATCTAAGCTTAGAAATGATACCTTAAGGATCATATGACCAAGAGAAACTAAGTTGAAACTTCATCTAACTTAAAATTATTTCTATCTCTTTTGCTGCAACTCTAGTATTGATGATGTATTGTCCTATGTGTGCTTTGATCTTAACTGTGCCTTTTTCTTGTAAGAGACAAAATTCACTTCATCCATATTTAAAATTTTCCTATAATATTCTAATGCAAATATCCTAATAGGTACAAAAACTAGCAACCTGTAGGGAGGCGATTTTGATCCATAAAATCCGATTTCAGTGTAGTTCTGGTAAAGATACCAGTCTCCTACTTTGGCTTGTTCTGAAAAATGTAAAAACTTCTTTATCTCTAGAGAGATCCTGGGGATGACATTAATATTTAACAAATATAGTGAAGTATGCAAGAATTTATCAACATAGTTTGTGTAGGAAAACTCCTCTTAGTTATTTCTAACTAGAGAAGTCCAACGAATGACTAACCAAGGTTTACCTTCATTATTAGTTTTTTGTAGAGGAAATTTGAATTTATCTGCCTAATAATACAACATAAGGTAAAATAGTACTGAATGGTATTTGAAGACACCTTCTGGTTTATAATTAACTAACTACACATGGATTTCATTGGACAAAAAGTGATTGTAGTTGAAAATAAGAGGGATTTTTATCATTTTCAAAAGTAGATAGGAATCCTTCTTGGACATTTCGAGAAAAATGGAAGCTGAATATGGGGGACTGGTCTTGGGTAGCTCAACATTCTAAGGAAGAAAATATTCAAATACTTGGGATCTTTGATGGAAATTCAATTTTTTTTATAACTCCATTAAAAATTCAGCAAAAAACAAGTGATGGGAAGGTTGATATTGAATTTGTAGGGCCTGACAAATGCTTTCAAGAGAGATAGAGAAAATAAGTTCATTTTTGTGGGAGATGAAAACCTTTTGACTTGGTAAATACCTAAGGTGACACCAGATAGTGAATTCGCGAAAAAAGTGAGTCTGTGGGAAAAAAAATTGTGGGAGAAGGGATTCCCAAATGCTCAATTCATCGCTTTTATCTAAATACCTCTGCCTATCCCAATTATGTAGCTTGTAAAGATCGAACTCTGATAGAGTTTCTGCAACTTTGTGTTGGGTGTCTATTAAGAGGGATTTGTCAAAGTCAGGAACTGGAGGAATGAGGGAATTCGATTCAGTGGCCTTTCCCTTTCCCTTGCGGTTCAACATGGTGTTAAATAAATATCAGGTGCAAATGAAAAATGCATAAGAGAATTTGAGGGAAGAGAGCTTAGAGAAAATAGGTCCGAGCACTGGCTTATCTGCAATCATTTGACTGTGTGAAGGAGGATTGCTGTTGAACGCTGACAATAGACAATAGTTTGTTTTTCGACCTACAGGATCGAATGGTCACAAAAAAAGTTATCTTTGGACGTCGTAGTTCTTTTATAACAACTCCTATGTTTTTCCTAACAACCAGGTAAAATTTTTATGGAGCGGGAGCTATAATTAGCTAAACAGATAGATGACGAGAGTTAATGGTGTAACGTTCATAAAATTCGCGAGAGATTTTAACGTTTAACGAATATGTGACATGGAGGGTTTCTTATGTGGCAAGATAGGTGGAAAGAAATGAGTGGAAAAAGGTAACAACCAAGTGGTGGGAGATGGTTGGCGGAGGAGGTGACACTTAGCGGGAGATGGTTGGTGGAGGAGGAAACCATTAGTGGGAGCGCAGTGGTATTTCTGGGGGGGTTTTGTGGTTTGTGGTATTTGGAGGTGAACTCCCCGCCCCACCCACCCCCCCACCCTCGAAAAATCCGAAAGGGTGTCATGTTAGCCTCAACAGTTTCGACGGAAACTACTTTCTGAGCCTCCCCCCTTGTGTCAACCATCAGGAGCACGGGGGGAGGGGGGGGAATGGCTTGCTCGCCGTAGATCTTGGCGGGTCAAATCAGAGCCATTGTAGCGCAATAATTATAAAATATGAAAGAAGGTCGAATCAATGGAAATTTCTTATTACAAACTTTATAAATTGCGATTAAAGTGCGATTAACTAATTAATCTTAATTAATCTAAATCTAATGCAGCATTTAAACAAGCTCACATATTTTGATTTTTCTAGGGTTTTTTCATCATCATTTTTAGTTTTTTCTGAATGTATCTATTTTTATTTTTTATCTCTTTTTCATATCATTTTTTTATACCCTTTTTCTTTTCTTTTCTTATACATTCATTCTCATTTTTATTTTTTATTTTTTCAACAATTACATATAAAAATAAAATGAAGTTACAACAGCTTCACATATGCAGATTGGGCAGGTAGTCCATCCAACAAGAAGAGCACATCAAGGGGCATCTTCAACATTGGATCAAAAACAATTTCCTGGTACATCAGGAAACAAAGATCAGTTGCAGTTAGTTCAGCAGAGGCAGAGTACATGGAAACCAATCACGTAGCATGTGAGGCCATCTAGATGAGGAAGATACTTGTTGGCTTGTTTGGTCGACAGATGGATCCGACAATGATTTATTTTTATAACCAGAGTTGCATCAAACTCTCACTTAATCCTTTTTTTCATGACACGTCCAAGCATATTGATATCTAGTATCACCATCTCAGAGATTGTGTGCAGAGGAGGATTATGTCATTAGAGTACATTCCCATGGAGGAGTAGGATGAAAACATCTTGACCAAGGCACTGTTAAGAAGAAAATTTTAGTTCCACAGAGAGAGGATCGGGATAGCAGACAATCCATTTCTTGTTGAGAGGGAGTGTTGAAATTGGCAATAAGAAGAGGCTTCTAATTTAATTTTCCCTTATTTAAACTAGAAGGAAATTGTAATTCCACATCAAATTACAGCTTGTATGAGTTAAATAAGTTAGGAAGACTTAGTTAGCTCATTCAATTCGAGTTGGGGGTTAAGCTAGAGGAATGTAGAGTTCACTCGAAATTTTAGGGGGTCCAGTTGCAGTATATTTTGAGTTGTGATTGTTGACCTTAATTATTTGATTTAAAATCAGTTTAACTAGTTCTTACTAATGGATGAGCTAGTGAGAAGTCCAGTGAATTAAATCTAATTTAATTCACATGAAGTGACCAATTAGATAACTGACAAATCACTATAAATAATTGTTTTATGTCCGTTCTAAGGAAGACCCAGTTGATATTGGAGTTAAAAGGAAGTAAAGTATCAATTGTATATTTATAAAATTGTACAGGTCATCCATGAGGTCATCGTGATGCCTTGAATTTATTGCACAATCAATTAGTGGGAATTTCCTAATTAATAGGGGCTCAATTCCCTTACGAATGTGTGGGAAAGGCTGGTCAAACAGGGGCAATGAATTGGTTAAGTATTGGACCAAACTTTCTTAGATCAGAGTGATAGAATCAGAGATAGTGCAGAGAGCTCTCAAGCCTAAGAGAAGAATTGTATTATTTCATATTCTTGAATTAATGCAATATACAGATAGTGGGGATTTTAGCTAAGGCTTTCCCAGATACATCTTTGTGTTGTGCGCTTGAAATTCTTTCTATTTCTTGTTCATGTGATTGTGCGATCATAATTGGTTTCTGCAATTTGTAAAATAGATTCAAGTATTTCATTTTTTCATATTACAATATCAGTTGAATCTATCTGTATTTTCTACAAGGAAGATCATGGATTGTCAATTATTGAACAAAGCAAGGAAAATCCAATGTTAGGATCATAGAGTGTTGAACAACTAATCACTAAAGAAGTGCAAGGCATAAATCAAAATACAGAAGAAGTCACAGATATGCGAATTGACACAAAGATAGACAAATAAAGTGAGAAGGTTGATGATATTCTTGATGTTATTCCATTACTCGGGAAAATGCTCCAGTGGTTCACACCACTTAATCTTAGAATATAACCATAATAGAAGATTTCTCAAATTATAATAGTTTCACTTGAATTAATGACACAATTTCTCTTGCAATTTTTATTTCATTATGGCTTCCAAAAGTGAACCTATAACATCATCCATATTAATTATTGATTAGCTTGTACCCGTTGAAGAAATTGTGGTTTCTTTAAAGGAATATTTCTTTAGTGATGAAAAAATTGCTATTTTGAAAAAAAAAACTAAAGGAGAAAAACATATTTGCTGGAAGAATATCTTATACAACAACACTTGATTTGGAATCCAATTTGTAAAATTTTCGATGAATAGCACAAGAAACAAAATTTGCACTTGGTGCATTTTCTAATGCTAATGTATGGTTAATCAATGAATTGGTTGTATATTTGGACAAACAAAAGGTTAAAGTGGAATTAATAGAAGATAAATTGAACAAACGCGGATATGATATTGATGACGAACACCAAATGCATATTGTCCAACTTAAGGAACAAATTTCCTTATAGATAATATAAATAGAACAAAAGTATAAATAGAAAATTGATGAATTAAAGTAGGTATATTTGGAGGAACTAGAGACAAAAAGTAAGGAAAATGAGATAAATATGGAGATAGCATCTATAATTTTTCAAGAATAGATCATTTATTTACAAAGATAACTCCAACAATTTTAGATAGATAGAGAATCTATAGAATTATTTAATAGCAAATAACTCCAACAACTTTAGATAGATAGAGAATCTATAGAATTCTTTAATAGCAAATCTTAGAATATCAACTCTCACGTGAAAGATAGTCAATTGGATTTTTTCAATAAGGTAAATAAAACCCATCAATTTTATCGTGAATTTTTGAAATGTTATGATAAGGTAGAATTTCAACTTGATAATAATAAGGTTTTTTAGGAATATTTTGATAAAATTAGAATGTGGAAAGCAAAAGAAAAGTTTGAAATTTTTATTAAAACCACTAAAAAATTAAAGGCTTCGAATTCTAGTATCACTAGACCATTGGACTCTTGATTGTTCTAATAAACGTTAGTCCCAAAGGAGATCATAGATCATAAATTGTCATTTTAAGACTTGTAATAGGTGAAATCAACCATCATAAAAGAGTAATGATATGCTCCTACTAATTAAAGAACATATGAATTGTTCATACTAGTGTTAGAAATTGAAAGGCAGAAAATATTTTCTTATTTTGATATTTTCTTATTTTTCCTCTTCATAAAGCAACTATCAAATCAAAATAACATGAATATCACAAGGACAATATAACATAGTATATAGGCTCTCATCCATGGAAAAACCCATTTCTAGGGGAAAACCAAATCAAAATATTCTTCTTCTTATAGAACCAAATCAAAATGAGACAACCAGTACTCAACTAGGACTTCCACCAAACATCAAGTCATCCCTCCAAAATATTTTCAATGATTGGATACATGAATCTAGTCAATGGTGTTCCAATATTATATACCTATCTATAGACATAATGGAAGATTATCATATGGCGCTACATGTTGGACCAATTAAATAGTTTGTATCAAGTCAATTTTACATAGCCAATGTTAAGGAGTAGCAGGATGCATGCAAAGAGAAAATATTACAAAATAACAATCGGGACAATGAATCTATCAAGGAATTCATCATTGTACCTAATAAATGTGCAAAATCCATTTCCTTTTTTCTTTTCAAAATATAGAAAAAAAAAATCAAAACATGAAGGGATATTTTTAATGTGAAATAAGTTGGATAATTTAAATCCTTGTTATATTTCTCATTTGACAAATCTATTTCAAGGAAAAATAAAAAGGTAAAGAAATGAATTCCTCACCTCTTGTAACAATTGGTGAAGGTGATTTTGCTAGGGTATAGAAAAAAAATTGTATCGAATGATATGGATAATGCTAGGGTTCCACAAAGCTTTGTCGTCGTCATTGTTAATGAGTTCGCTGCTACAACGACTGTATCATTTGTGGCTGCCCTTGACTACAGAAATGGGGGTCATATCTGGCTTCACGTAGCTATATCCCAACACAAGAGATTCTCCCACACGACTGATGGAGCCTGCATAAGAAAATGTGCAGAATCTCCCACTGCCGCCACCTTGCAGCAACTTAGACTCTCAGATCTGCAAGCTGGGAGATTAAAGGAGCCACCACTGGATAGACAGATCCGGCTTCACTGTGACACACTCACCAGAAAAAAAGGTGTTCTTAAAATTGATAGGGCTTATGCATGCGACTCTCATCATGCAACCTCCATCAAGCCCCAGCACGAACTCGCAGATCTGGGAATCCAGAGATCAAGCACACTCCCGGCTTAGATACGCTTTGGCAGACAGGGTTTCTCAGATCTCTCTTCCCCTTCTTTCTAGGTCCATATCTTGCTTCTTTCTGGAAAAACCATGCTTCATTGGGTGCAATCAACGGATATAGTTCAAAACCTCTTGCATGACCTTGAACACAGGCTGGGGATACCCTCTACTCTTTAGAGACTTCTATATGGAGATAAACAACTAGAGGACTCTCTTCCCCTCTCTTTTTACAATATTGAAAGAGATGCTTCTGTATTTTTAACCCTTCGTCTACGAGGGGGAGCATCTGGGAAACCATCCTTTACTCCTGCTTTCTCCTACAAAGAAAATTGCTCAACCCATTAAGGCTCCTAAGCCTTTTTTGGTTGATAAACTGGAGGAAGTTCCCTCCATAGAAATCTCCCATCCATCTCTAGATGATCAACTTCGAATGTATGCAGGATCCGCCATTATTTTTTGATTTAATGGACTATGACCTTGCACAATAGATCTATACCAATGGATTCACTCCACATGGACCAAAAATAGCAAGGTTATCTTCTGCTCGAAGGGTTTATTCATATTTGTGTTTGCTTTCAGCGAAGATTATCAAAAAGCCTTAATTGGGGGCCCATGGTTTTGGGGAACAACAGGGATATTCCTCATGCCCTGGTTTCCAGACTTTGACCCCTCTACGGTAGTCATCGCCAAGCTTCCTATTTGGGTCAGACTTCCCAACCTACTGTGCATTTATGGCACTTTTCTATCTTCCAAGGGATTAGAAACACCTTGGGACGCTTTCAGGCAACAGACCATCTAGGGGGGAGAAAGGAATTTACACCTATGGCAGAATCTGCGCAGAAATAGACATACGTAAAGGTCTGCCCGATCAAATCAACCTCAAAGTTGGGGACTTCTTGTGGACACAGACCCTAGACTATGAGAAAACCGCCTTCCGATGCTGCCACTGCCATCAAACAAGGCACCTTCAAAACACCTGTGCCACATTCCTCGCCCAAAAGAAGAAAATAAATCGCGAATCAAAATCCAAAATATGGAAACCATGTGATCAACCCCCCATGGATGACATTGAGTCCTTCAGCTCGGATGAAGAGGAGTCTGAAGCAGAAGGGGAGGAAGCTAAGCAAACGATAGACACACCTCAGCATTACACAGGGGACCACTAATCAACACGATAAACTCCCACGAGTATTCACACTCTAATTCGAACCAGAGACCCCCCCCCCCCCCATCGTAAAAAATAGTATGCAAGTGATTTCAACCCATCCACACCACAACGGCTCGGCAAAAGTTAGCAAAAAGAAAGGAAAAAAATGTCGAATGGAAGATTTGACCCATTCTAGGTAGACTCATGTGTCTATCCCTTTGATTCCCTGTTACCCCTTTTGATCCTTTTTTCTTATTTCTTGGTTACTCGTCGAGACTAAGGTTGATAGTTTATCATTTTCAGCTTCCCAGCTATCTAGCTTCTCTTGATTGTAACCTCATACTCTTCTATATGCTCTCTTAATAGAATTATTCTTATTTACAAAAAATAAATAAAAAATTGGTGAATATATTTCCTTTTTAGGATAGATGAGATGGAAACAAGGGATTGGAGCAAAGAAAGGAGTAAACTTGCATTTAATGAAGGTCTATAATAGAAGCAGGCAGGGGGTTGTAATTTATTGAATTGAGATTGGGATTGTTCTTGTTGTAGATACAAATTTTCTTCATAGAACCTTTGAGACTTTGATATGAACTTGTATATTTTTTTATTGTTTTAATTGAAGCTATGAGTGAACTTCTTTTGAAGTATAATTGTGGTGTTGGATAATGAATTTCCCTCACAAATTTGTGAGTTATGTTTTTGTGTTCTTCCATATTTTCCATATGTATTTCTATTAATTTTTTATTTAACATGTTCTTTTCTTAGGCCAGATACTTCATTAAACCATTTTCCCATTAATCCATTAGCAATCATACTAATCATAATCATATAAAAGTCACTAAGAAGGAACATGGATGATTGTAGAAGACAAGCCAAGACAAGAGAACACAAGTATATGGCTCAAGTGAGGAAAAAACCCCCCCAAGTATATTGCTCAATATGGGAAAACCCTTGATCAAATCATCTTATTATTAATATCAAATTTTTAGTAGAAGGGGAGAGTACAAAACTTAAAGTCAACATGACTTGCCAATTTTGTAAATCTAATATTGTTGCGCTAAACAAGTAAATGGCCCAACTGTAAGTTTGGCATGTTATTTTAGGCACCTTATTGAAGCGAGGTCTGGATAGGGCCTACCTTTCTCTCCTTGGTTTTTGTGCAAATTTGAGCTTTGGTTAGGGCACACCAGTAGCCCTAATTACTACTCCAAAAATTGTGGTTCCCTTTCAAATTGGCTGCCACTGTTTGTTGTCCCGTATAAACCTTCTCCACACAATTTTTAACCTTGGGATCTTCGTCAAGGCATCCTAAAGCTTGCGTTCATGCTACAAAAAGAGGTCCAAGCCTGATTTCAAAAGGAAATCATCGTCCATTGACATGCGTTGATCTATGTATGGTTGTGACTAGGATAGTAGGCCTTCATTAAGTCTCTTGACCCTCCAAACATGGTCTCAATTATTTTTGTAATACACTAAATCCCTCTAGCCCAGAACAAAAGAAAAATACACTACTAATTGTTCACAAAACCAAACTTACTCACTTCTGAAATGTGCAGCCTCCTCAACATAATATCTTGCAACAAAAACCGTCTCAAGAGATGCCAAAAGACCCTTCTTCCTGCTTTTTTCTTGTTGTCTCAGTCCTGCGCATATTTCAGAAGGATATATATTGATGTGATTGCTCCTTGGACGATCAAAATGAGGATAGAGGATGCCTATATATGTGTGTGTGTGTGTGTGTGTATAGGCAAAGGAAAAGGAAGAGAACATAACAGTCTCAAATCCTTGTTCTTGGAGATGTCCCTATGGAAGTAGTTTGGAAAGACTCGCAAGTAGATCCATCTCAGGATCTAACTTGTTTGACTTAGTTTGCAGGAGCATATGCATCTGCCACAATAGACAAGGCCACTGAATTTCAACAGTGAGTAAAAGAAAATGATGAAAGAATCCTTCAATTGGAATAGGAATTACAAGAAAAAAAGCAGAGTGTTAATTGACAACTACAAGTGTTGGAAATGTTGTCATTGATGGAAAAGGAGATGGCAAAGGAGGAGCACCTGAAAAAACAAAATAAGTAGAGAGGTAGCAGAGGCAGTAGAGAGGTAGTAGAGGAAACAAAAGAGAGCAGCAGAGTTAGCAAAGAAGTAGAGAGCTATTCAATGTAAAGAGTAGTGAGGAAAAAAGGAGGGCCAATGATTTTGACTTTGTAAGTTGGGATTTTAATTAAGTTATGTGGACACGTTTTAATTGAGAAGCATTTGACTTATGTTCTAGTGAAAATTGCTTGCGTATTATGTGGGAAGGACTCCATACGGTAAATGCGTTTTTATTCTTGTGAATGTGCAATACAACGATGTATGCATTAGATGATTGGCATGTTTTGCAATGAACCACTGTTAATTGAATTGATAAGAATAGGGTTTTCGGATGAGATAGATCTAAGTAAGAATTTGTGAGGTTTGAACTGCATTCCTGTGTCAAAGCCACAAGTAATAATGTTGTTGGTTGCTGTTGTTGAAACTGGAGTCACCAACAACACAAAATGATGTTCATCGATGAGAAACTGCAATCGAAGTGCAGTGCAGAAGGCACTATAATGGTTTGCAGTGAATCGGGGTTTAAGTTACAAATTGAGATCACGGTTTATAGAGCATTCGAAAGAGGAGATTGCACATTCTGCCGTGTAATTTCATTCAGTATTCATTGAGAGGTGAAGTACATAGCTGCTGTGCGTAACCAGTGAAGAGAGGGTTTGCTCTCTGTTTAATGAAACTGTGGGCCTTTTGATATCTGTGTATAATCGATATTTTGGGTGAATGGAGAAGTTAGAACGAGAATAATACATTTCAGATGTATGCCTTGACAAAGCACCAAAGAATAGAATGCCATAGGTATTGGTAGCACGAGATTGAAGGGCAAGGGTTCAAAACTGTTCGATACAATGGAACAATGAATAGCATGGCCAATTCATGTAATGGACCAGCGTTGAAGATCCCAATTGAGATCATGGGGGATTTTTACATCTCAACAGAACCATAGTGAGAAGAATAAACAAAGCGAGGGCGGACTTTATATCAATAAAGGCGTTGAAACGTTAAGGCAGAACCTAGAGCAACGAGAAAGTGGAACTGGGAGTTTGGGTGAATAGTGACGGTGGTTTCAGCCCACAATACCAACGGTCTCGCGCTTTGCAAAGGCAGTATATAAAAATTGTCAAAAAAAACACGATCCAACAGTTTTGCACCACGTCGTCGAGACAATACCGCTTACATCGCGTAAATTTCAAGTGTTAATGTCCGGGCTTTGAAAAAATGCGATATCAATTTGGTTCGTTCGATCTGGAGGGTAGTTGATCCGAAGGCTATCGCGTAGTGAACCTGCACGGAGGTTAATACAAGCTTTAATTAAAAAATTAAAGCGTGGATCGATGGTGGAGGCGTCGAGTTAGAGAGAGGTGGAGCGCGACACATTTATAACTGTCGGATGGTGAAGGTGAGTTAACAATATTGTGGATCCAAAATTTGTATGCGGTGGTTGCATTCTGAGTTATATTGAGTTTGAATTTTAAGTTGTGAAACTGTTGAATGTGTGGGCCCATAAGAACCTAATGTAACCCATAAGTCTTGTTCATAAGTTAAATGGGTTTTGTTCTAAATCCGAGTCGGGGGTTATAAAGCCTGTATGGTATAATTAAAAGGTGATGGCAGAGATTATAATAAGGTGTGAATCCATTGATGAGAGGATATGTTGATGTATCATGGCCATGTTTTATATATATATATATATATATATATATATATACATTCTCATCAATTAATCAAGGCTGGAAGTGTGGGTTTAGAACTAAAGAATTGTATACGTGAGTTGGCAAGTATGATCAATTATAAGCTGTGGTATATCGTTGATAATTGGGGCTTTGAGTAAATGTTGGGTTTTAATGGTGGACCCATTATGTGTTAAAGGAGTCCAATTAGATTGGCGAAAGGTAACAGTGAACCCGAATGGTATTGGTGCTTTGATTTAATCAAAGTTGAAATATAAGATTTCGTTGGGGCATATTATATGCATGGTGGGTTTTATAACCTTTGAGGAAAGAAGCTTCTGCCTATGTTGAGTTAGCCCAGATTTAAAATTATTTGGGCAGAACCTTGAAGTGAATTATTTTTTCATGCATAGAAGTGGGAGATATGCTGTGGCTCATCATATAATGAGTTTATAAAATTAAATTGCCAGTGTGTGAGTTAATATATGAGAGGGGACCCGTTTTAACCTTTTAAATGATTGAGTTCACCCAGGGGTGTGATATCAATAGTCACATTGATATTTGGTTAATTAAAGCTCCAAATTATATAATGCGAGGTTGATAACATAATGATAATTTGTGTAAAATGTGGGTCTCGACATATATGATTTCATAACCAAATATAAAAGGTAGAGAACATTGGAGGTGCATTATGGGTTTTATAATAAGGTTGTAATCTGAGCTAATTATTTGGGTTAATAACCATAAGATAACCTTGGAAGAAAAAGCCTCTAGATATGTTTATTGAAATTGCCAGTTCAACAGTAGAATGATGAATTGCACAGATTGAAAAAAATTGAGGCCCGAAAGTTGGAGATGCATGGTTATATGCATAGAAAGAAGAAAAATTTGGGACTAAACTTGGAAAAGCAGTTATACATGCACACGTGCACACAATTGTAGTAAACATCAGAGGTATGTAGAACAGTTACTTAACAGCAGCAGAAAAGACAAAACCAACAATGCTAAAGGCCAGAAAAATGGCTGTGTGAAATTTATATATGTAACTGAAAATGTGAATGTAAATGTCTTAATTGATTTTATATTGTTTGTGATGCATTGGCAAGTCTCCGAAGGAAAACAAAAATCCCATTGTAATATTCAAATTAGTACATATTGTTATATTTTTTTTGAATGAGCTGATAAAAGAAATGAGAAGGCAGAAGTCAGAAGGGCATGGCTGTCCATTTCAAATTCCCTGAGGAATGCTAACATTCATAAGGAAATCTCTATAAATAATGTCTCATAGATATGCATAGAGAGGTAAGAGAGGTTAGAGAATGCAGAAATGAAGCAGTGAGGCAGAGAAGAAGAAGGAGTTGATAGAGAATTTGAGAAAATGCAGAGATGATGCAGGGCAGATATGAAGGCTGGTGCACAACAGTGAAGATCGTACAGAACAAAGCTGATATCCAAGGTAAATTAGCAAGTGTTTTCTTTTGAAAGAGTAAGGAAGTTGGAGCTTCCTTATCAAGTTGTAGCTTGATAGATGTTAGTTGTAGCTGACTGAGGTGGAAGCCTCTTGTAGGTTGTAGCCTGCAGAAAATAGATGGGAGTTGGTGCTTCCACATCAAGTTGTAGCTTGATAAAATGTCAGTTGTAGCTGATTGAGGTTGGAGCCTCCTGTAGGTTGGTGCCCTCAGAAAATTGATGGGAGTTGGAGCTTCCTTGCAAGTTGTTGCTTGCAGAATTGAGGTAGGAGCCTCTTGTAGGTTGGTGCCTACAGAAAATCAGTGGTGAGAGGGAGTTGGAGCTTGCCTTTGAATCACAACAATAATAAGATGTGGTTTTATCCATTTATGGGTTTACACTTATATCTGGTGTCTCTATGCATGATGTCTATGTGTTGATGTGGTTTATCTAATCTTCTTAATACTTGTTACTCACATATTAAGACTGTTGTTACATTAACAAATCTGCTTGATACTTGCTGCTCACAAATTAAGATTGCTCACATATTAAGTTGATCTTTAAATGAAGGTGTAAATTAGTTTAAGGAAATTTTTAAAAGTCCATGAATGTGTTAAACTGATTCACCCCCCCCCCCCCCCCCCTCTCAATTTAACAAAGGGTTCAACAATTGGTATCGGAGAAGGTTCCTTTGGTGTAAGCCTAATAGCTTGAAGGAGATCTATTTGAGTCATGGACTATCAAAATGTACTTGTGTTAAGTACAAAAAACTTTCCTGAATGGAGAGATAAGGTTAAAACAAGATTATTGGATTATGAACCTAAGGTATGGAAACTTGTATGTGATGGTTACTGCACAGACTCTCCCTCGGTGCAAGAACAACAGAGGAATGCCAAGGAAATATGTGTGATATACAAAAATCTTCATATCAAGGATCTTGAGTTAATAATGGATTTAACCTCTGCAAAATAAATTTGGGACAGATTGCATTTCATGCATGGAGTAGACACTGAGGATTGCATTGTCAAGAAGGAGAAGAAAATTAAGAAGAAGAAAACTTCATGTCAAAAGGAAAATGTTCAATCAAATGAGGTACCTGCTAGTGTGAATGGTAGAAAGAACCATGAAGAAATTTTAGTTGAGGAAAAAGCCAAACTTGACACAACCCTGACTGAAATAGAAAGATTAAAGAATGAAAACAAATACCTTAAGACATTGGTACAAATATGTGATGAGAAAGAATATGAAGATAAGAAAGAAATTATTGGCCTGAAGAGACAACTTGAAGAAGCAAGGAAAGTTTAAGACACACTGCTGCAACAAATGAAAGAGAAAAGTCTGGAATGTGAGAAACTGGAAGAAGAAGTAGTGTGCCTGAGAAAAAAATTAGAAAAATCCCAAAGATACTTACTAATGAATACTCATCAAATGAAAAGCTCTGGACAGTTGGACCAGATTCTAAAGGCTCAAAGGTCACCTCTCATAAAGGTTGGGATAGGATATGAAGGAGAAACCAGTAAGTCCAAGGTTTAAGATAGCAGGAATATCATCTTTGTAAAAGCTGTAAAGAATAATGAAGCAGCTCAGAAGATTCCTGCAGGAGAAGAAGCCAGCAAGAACAGGATTTGTGAAGAAACAAACAAAAACAAGCAGCAACATGAAAGGAAAGATAATGAAAGGATGAAATAGTCAGCTGAAAAAGGCTCATACACTCCTGATTATGAAGTGAATAAATTTGGAAGATGTCAAAGGAGGTTCTTTCCTTCTATGAAAATTATCACATGTTTTTCTTTTCATAAACCAGGACATATTGTAGCACAATGTAAGACAAGGCCTATCAACTTCAACTAGCAAAATATGCAGCAAATGAGAAGACTACCTAAAGGGAAAAGAAAATCTTTCACCAGGTACACAAATCATTTCCATGGCTATTGTTATGCATGCAATGAATTTGGACATAAATCTATTGAATGTAAATTGTGTTAAAAAAGGGGAACAAAATATTATACATCAGCTCAAACATATCTTGGAAAAGTAAGATGTTATGTATGCCTCAAACTTGGTCACAAAGCAAAGGACTGTAAATTTCCATATATATTAAAGAACTCTAGACAGATGATGGAATCAAAGCAAATCAAACAAAACTATGAATCTAAAAGAAGTGCATACCTTATGATAAACACCAATAAAGTATGGAAGGAAAAGAGAAAGGGGGAGCCTATTATCTCAATAACATAATGAAAACATCATAGTCTCAGGGGGAGATGCTCTAGGAAACAAAGCTAATATCCAACCAGTGATAAATATGAAGCAACATCTCAGGGGGAGAGAAATTCATAACTAGTCCCCACAAAAGAAGTCTAAGAAGAGCTCCATGAAATGAGAACAACTATGAAAACATGAAGGGAAAGGAAAATCCCTCTAACAGAGAACTATTGAGGAAGAAGATGATATGAAGTATTCAATAGCTGACAGATTGATGGAAGAAGAGAAGGCAACAAGCAACCATGGTAGTAGAGAGAACTCCAGCCATGAACATGAAAGCTAAGAAGACATCAGCACATTAAGTGATGATCACATTGTGCATCATTCTGCTAGAATGAAAAGTGAATCACATTAATAAGGATGAGTAAGAAAAGTGCCTATCATCATTATATAATTACATCTTTCATCTATGAAAATTCCCCTTGGAGGAATGCAGTTAAGTGAGTAATAAAGCTTTGAGTAATCAACCCATGAAGACTCATAGAAAATAATTTGAAGATGCCTTCCCAAATATCTTTATATTAGAACTGTTGAATTGATTTTTAAAGCAGCAATGATTCTGGAGCAGTCTTAAAAAGGAAAATGCAGTGACATTTCCTTTGAACTGAATGACAAAAAAATAAGAATGGTTAATGATGCCAAGATCAAATTTAGGATACTGATGAATATTGGTGTGAACAGTGGAAAGCTTAATAATAGAATTTATGAAGGATGTCTTAGTTATGGGTTAATGTGAAAACTGAAGTGAAATCTCTGCATGGTTTATCAAAGTAGTATAAATTGGTACTTGGTACAAGAAGCATGCCTATCAGTAGAATATCGAGTGCTATCAGTGGAGCAGTGGTATGGTACAGGTCCTCAGGATCAAAGAATTATGGAAAGAGTACACCAAGCATAAAAGGGTCAATGAAAAGGCAAAAAGATCAATATTTTGTTTATACTTGAAGTAGTATATTGAGCATTGAAGCATTATCTATGTCTATATATAATTGCATGCCTTCCTGAAGTCAGTACAGATATCTTCAAGGCCTCTTTCTTAAGATTATTCATACACCATGTGACGTCTGTTTGCTATGATATCATTTAAACATCTTGAATATGTTTTTGTGGAAGAACAACATGATAGAACAGTTAAAGCATCTGAAGTATGAAGGAAAAACTGTGTTAACTTCACAATTGAAAGCTCAAAAGTCTGTTATTGATTTCTCAAAAACATACTTCAGCATAAAGGATTTGCTGGTAACTCACCTTTAAAGAGAGAGTGATCATTGACATACATACCCCATTTTGTCATAAAGGAGATTGCATGATTGATAAGTGAGACTGACAAATACATTGAATGTATCTAGCCCCAAGGGTTTGTTTTGAATGTACATAGTGCAAGCAGTAAAGTCATTTGATATCTTAGATTAAATTCTGGTTGATTCATTGGTCACAACAGCAACAAGGACCTTTTAGCAATTAAGTGTAATATCATTATCAACATTCTAGCCCATATCATCACCAACAGATAGGAAACGTGAACCACAACTATAAAAGATATATTGGCATCATCATCATAATTGAATAGGTGTTGTATTGCAGATGTGTATTGTAGAAGAAGACTTATTCCATCTACAATCTTCCTCAACAGATATGGATTTCTGATGAAGATCATTCTAGAGACTGAAGTATATTTGAAGCATTCTCAGTATTTTAGTTTTGATCCAATCATGCATCTCTGATTAGATAAGGCTGGTACAATATGTTCTATGAAGTGTCATTATCTTCACTTTCAGCTTTATACTAGTGAAAGGAGACTGTGCTTTGGGATTGTATCAACTTACAGTGTTTTTTCAAGTTCAATAATCCTCAATAGTGTTCTCTCAACAACTCGTGTACACCAGTCTGGAGCAACAAGGTATAAATTCAAAAGAAGAAGGGCCTAAACACAAATTAGAGAAAGGAAATGCAAAGATAAAATCCACACTGGGAGATTCGCAACCCTTTGCCATTGATGTCAAAGGGGGAGGAAAAGCATGCAAAACAAGGAGCAGAGGATATGTTGCCATCAATGCCAAAGGGGGAGACTATTGGAAATGTTGTCATTGATGGCAAAGGAGGAGCACTTGAAACAACAAAAGAAGCAGAGAGGTAGCAGAGGCAACAAAAGAGAGCAGCAGAGTTAGCAAAGAAGCAGAGAGATATTCAAGGTGCAGAGTAGTGAGGACAGAAGGAGGGCCACTAATTTTGACTCTGTAAGTTGGGATTTTAATTAAGTTCTGTGGACAAGTTTTAATTGAGAAGCATTTGACTTATGTTCTGGTGAAAATTTCCTGTGTATTATGTGGGAAGGACTCCATAGGGTAAATGCATTTTAATTCTTGTGAATGTGCAATACATCGATGTATGCATTAGATGATTGGCATGTTTTGCAATGAACCACTGTTAATTGAATTGATAAGAACAAGGTTTGCGGATGAGATAGATATAAGTAAGAATTTGTGAGGTTTGAACTGCATTCCTGTGTCAAAGCCACAAGTAATAATGTTGTTGGTTGCTGTTGTTGAAACTGGAGTCACCAGCAACACAAAATGATGTTCATCGATGA
The DNA here is from genome assembly GCA_034641835.2 of Pinus albicaulis. Lineage (NCBI taxonomy): Eukaryota > Viridiplantae > Streptophyta > Pinopsida > Pinales > Pinaceae > Pinus > Pinus albicaulis. The sequence goes on from CM076572.1 coordinate 422,524,014, forward strand.
GAAACTGCAATCGAAGTGCAGTGCAGAAGGTGCTATAATGGTTTGTAGTGAATCAGGGTTTAAGTTACAATTTGAGATCATGGTTTATAGAGCATTCGAAAGAGGAGATTGCACATGCTTCACCTCTTTCCTCAATGGCAGAGTCCATTTGATTAATTGTTGTGTATCATCTAAGGTCTTTGACACACTATCAACCTGATCTTCCCAAATCTCTTTCATTTTCTCAAACTACACTTTTTGGACATTATGTTTCCTTGCCTCTTTTTTCAAGAATGCTATTTCATGATTTTCTAACTTTAACTGTTCCTCAAGGACCTCAAACTCTGTTTTTTCAATGATTTTCTCCTTTCCTTTATTTTGCTTGATGATTGATTCTTCTTTTGCAGGTGATGAAAGGTCAATGATGCTTGGTAATGGCTGGATAGTTTCAGTGACCTTTTGAAATTATTTACTGCTTTCCAAGAGTTTTCTAGCATGTCTTGTCATGGGTTTTCTAGCCCGAAACATGAAACCTGCATCTTGACCTTCAAACTCTAACTTCTTTGCAGATTTGGCTTTCTTGAGCTTCTTTCCTCCCTCGTATATATCCTCAGCTTGGACTATGGGAGTCTCTTCAATATCAATAGCATGCAGAATGTCTTCTAAATTTCCCTTAGCCACTGTTTCGCTTCTTTTAATCCTTTTGTTTCCATGTTTGCTCACAATTTGCTCTTGTTTTGCAGGTTTTCTCATAGTAGGCTTTTTTTTTGCAGGTTTTCTCACAGTTGGATTTTGTTTTGTAGGTGAAGTAGCAGGTGTATCAAGTTTCTGCAATTGCTCTATTTCCATGATTACTGGTTCACTTTTCTCTTCCCCTACTGGTTCACTTCGTTCTGCCAGTGAAGGTGATGTTATACGTCTAGGTTTAGGAGTTCTTTTAGGGGTGATGACATCCACTTCAAAACCACTGACAAACAGAAAAGAAGACCAGTCTCTGCCTAGTCTTTTTAACTCCTCTAAAACTAGCAACTTTATTAAACCATGATGAAAGAGTGAGGTTTCACTTCCTTCATATTTAGCTTCAACTTTATCTGCCATTTTTTCTAAGCTTCTGTATAAATAAAAAGGTAGATCGAGAGATTTCTTACCAACAAAATGTAGCATAAGCCTGAAGTGGTAAGAATAAACCTTATGATACCTCCCTTCACAAGTGAAGTACTTCTGAATGATAAGCAGTAGCTTTGAGAAATTGTCTTTCATGTAGCTCCTTGGAATGGCATTTCTAAGGTCAACCTCACTATGTTATAGCTTGATAAATTCCTTACAATCATGCATATTGAATTTGAGACCTTTGAACCATTGTTCTTCCCTTCTTGGAATTCCTGTTGCTGTTGCAATAGTCTCTAGTGTTATAGTGAGGTTCAACATTCCCACTTTTGCAGCTATCCCATTGAAATATAGGGAAAACTCTTTAGAAACCTGTACATGGCATCCTTGCAATCTTTGGCAAAATTGCAAACACCCCGTTCTTCTGAAAACTTATGAAGATGTTGGGTATTCATTTATCAGGTTCATCAATGATGGCTCATATATGCGACAGTGGCCACATTTTTTGGCCTTCCTCTTTGCAACCATGGTACTTTTATGTGCTTCTCAGCCTCGCTTGATCAATGATACCTGCAAATCTTTGAAAACGCCAGCCACAACTTGGGCTTAGTGAAATAGCTCTCCAGAGCTCAATAACATGCAAAGAGAGAGCAAAGAATGACAAATGACTCAATTGGGAAAGATTTTAAATTTAGATGACAACTCATGGCATAATTATGACTCATACATACTTAAAATGGTAATAATGACTTCAGTCGTGACCATTTTACCTTGATTTAACCCTAACTGACTCGAATGACATCTATCCTAACCCTTTCAATCATTGATTGACACCTAGTAGTTGTTTTGAAAATAAAAACAGGAATACGTCCTTTCGTAGCGTACTTAGTGTTTTTCTAGGCAATTTCTCTACGAAAGTATTAGCATTTTCGTATCGAAAAGTGCGTTTTTTCTGTGTAATTCGCTACAAAAGTAGGGATTCTTGGATAAAATGACCTTTTCGGAGTTGTAATCTTGGGAAATAAAATATGTCAGGAAATAATGACTGATGTGACATGAAATGACTTGAATGGGGGTGGGTTTGGACCTTAGGATGGGCAAATAAGAAAAATTTAAAATTTTCCTTAACCAAGTAATGAAAAATGATTTCTATGACCATACCTTTGACACATGATCCTCTAAGACTATGTCAAATTATGTTTCATTTTTTTCTGAGTGATAACATGACATACAGTTAAAAAAATCTGAAAGGGAAATTTGCAGAGTCAGAGATGTTGCTAACAACATTATTGAAACAATTAGCTAGAATCTCATTGCTGTTATTCTTATTGATATATTCCCCCTGGTTCTCTACCTATTTTAAAATATTTAATAAGACAATGGCAGGAAATGTCCAAGGTAAAATATGAAATCATCATAAAATTGGAGAAGTTGGACTGGGAAAAGTATTGGAAGTATTTGGTGAAGCCACATAACCAATGGCTAATGTTGTGTTGTCTAACATATACTTCATCTTACATGATGCCTCCACTTTCAGATGCGGTCTATACAGGACAGTTGCGCATTAGGCTAGGCCAACCTCCTGAGGTTCAGGCTATTCTCAACATCCTTCAACTGAAGGAACAAATGGCCAATGAGATAGTGATGCAATCCTGAAGTGAGTCATCCCACCAAATTATGTTTCTGTTTTTAATTTCACTTAATTTAAGGAGAGTTGTTTAAACCTCCTCATCTCTTTATGTAATTTCTAATTTTATACTATTTATTTTATTATATAAACCCCTTCATGTCTTTTAAGAAGGGGCCCTGAAATTTGAAAAGAAGACTTTACAAAAGTTTCACTTTTGTACTCTTAGAGTTTTTCTTAATAGAAAAGGTTGGACTAGATGTTGTTTTTCAAATGGGCAGAGTTAGCATATATATGGTAATTTTATCTTTATGTTAATATTCTATTTCAAATGAGAAATAGTTGACTTTTCTTGTGATTTTTTGTTATATGTATCTTTTTAACACAATCTAGCATTAATTCACTTTTGAACATGTTCGATTTCCATTTTTTATACATATTCAATACATGCAATATATAGATGTGATATATGCTTATTCAATTGATTTAATTAAATAAATCATCTTAAATTTTTTTCCATATCTCTAAGTGTTTGTTGAATCTTTATTTTCATTCACTGAAATATCATCTCTTTAAATCGCATAGAAAGATAATTCATCTTGGGATAGAGATAGATATATATAATTTTTCTTTACGTGTGTTATCACTCCCATTTATCAAGTTACAGTCAGTTAAAATACCACCCATCCACCAAATTATATTTCATTGGGAAACTGGTTGGAGCCACCATCTCAAACAGATAAGGGACGATTTTAAGTCCCCGACCGGGTGGTTTTCCTCAATGTTGTTGCACCGATGTTCAGGGCATCAACGGGTAGCTAGAGAGGCTAGACTTTTATTTATTTATAATTTTATTATACCCATATTTGAATTAGTTGAGAGAAAGGTGGGCATGTGAGATTCTTGGAGAAGCCATGTGTCATTACAAGAGCATGCATATTTAACCTTATCTTTTTGGTGGTTTGGGGGTTCCTCATGAATTTTTTACATTCATTACTAATGTGCTTGTTTCTTTGAGAGGAAAATAATTTTATTTTGGAGAGATATTGTTAGTGGCTATGTGTTAATACTTTTTATTCCAATCGGAGAAGATGAATGAATGCATCTATCATTGGAATTGTTGGTGAAATTGTCCATGAATATAACTATTTTTATATTCTAGCATTGAGATTTCTTGACCAATAGCACTAGAGTCCTAGAAGAAAGTGGAATTTATTAAGGGAATGCATTGTAAGGAAATGGATTCTTTTCCTTGGGTTGTGAAAGTTTAAGGGGAAAGAGAGTTATAAGTTGAAATTTCTATTGGACTAGTTGAGTAAACCTTTACGATTATGATTATTTTGTGACTATGTGAACCAAGAAAGATTATGAGCTAACTATTTTTGAGAGAAAGAGTTGTCTTAGGCACCTATCCTTGTGTAATCATAGCCTCGGTTCATGGGTGGCCTATTTTAGAGAGTGAATGTGTGACATAGCTTATGGTTGGGTGGAAATTTTGATGTCTATAGTTAGTTGGTGAATATTTATAAAGATGCGTACTTTCTATGTTCTTTGTGTATTTATATTTCATCATGTTATTTAATGGTTATCATTATTTTAATGTTGTGTATGTGTATGAGAATTTGAATTTCATATATTTAATGTTTCTTAGTTATTTGCATGAAGTTTTGTATGCCATGAAATGTTTCTCAAATTTAATGATTTTAATACAGCGGTAACAAATTTTGAATTTCACTAAAAAAATTGGATTTTGATGTTACCTGGGCATAAGAGTGCATCATATACTCCTCAAGTACTCCTCCTTATGGTCAATCTACTCATATCTCCTCTTATGACTGCTTCATTTCTATTACTATGTTACTCCTACTTAAAATGTTAGATCTCATCCTTCATACATTATCTAGATACACTTTCTAAGATACTTCAAGAAGTGTTACATATTTGTCCATGTGATCATATATTTTTCTTCTTGTTGTTTTTATCCATCTCCAAACCTTAACTTCCAAAACAACTTCCATCACTTATTTCCATTGACCCCATAATGATCCAAAATCTATTACTTGATTTGCAATTATTTAAAGTGTGAACTTCACAAGCGAATGAGAAGAAACAACTAATGAAATGAAGAGCATAAAAGAGAGAGGCAAGAAGAACTCGGGTTGTTAATGGACTTCACCTAGTATGGGCTACATCTCTGAGCCAGCTACCAATGAGTGATTTCTCTATTAAGCGATGCAAAAAATGAAGTTTGCATTCACCAAGTCTTCAACCTGCAACAAAACTCATCTTATAGACTTCTACAGAGATGGAAGTTTCCTGAAAACCACTTACTATCCTCAAACAATGAAAATAGGGCTCCAAAATCACTCTTTTTCCAAAATAAATAGAGTAATTTACAACTTAAAACAACTTTGGCTCATAGTTTTTGCACAATTTACACTCTTATCAAACTATTGAGAGCACTCGATTAATAAACATGAGGTCTCGGGGTTGAGCTCGTGGACTATTTTAATATTTTAGAGCTACTAAATATTTCAAATTTTAATAACATTTTTTTATCAGGCTATACAAAGGATGTGTTATGGAGTAATGGTTAAAAATAGTGTTCGTTATCATGGATATTGTGGATTAGACCCCGCGACCTTCCAAATTATAAATTTCAAATGTCAAATATGGTCGTGTTGGTTCAACGAATAATGGAAAGTGGTTGGTGCATTGACATATATAGCTTGGGTCGTTGGTAGATATTATGGGATTAATCCCCTCCGACCTTATTTATACACAATAATTTTTTTAGTAAACTTTAAATAATAATTCAGGCCAATCCATAATAATCGTGTTGATTGGCATAACAATGATTCGTATGATTAGCACCAAGAAATTCAAGTGTCATTAGAAAGCTCTCGATGAGCTCTTTGACATGGATACCCTTGCGTCAACATTTGAAGACATCAATTTTTATCGATCGTGAGGATGCAATTGGATCACATGATGTGAGAGATTAATCCTCCATTTCATTCAATGTCATTATCATTAGTTGTTTTCAACCCTCAACATCTTTATTGATGGGCAAATCAATTTTGATGGTCTCTCTCTTTGTTGTTCCTCAAAATATTTTTCTGCCATGTTAAATCAAGTATAATATTCAAATAAAAATAATATTCAAATAAAAATGTACTAAGTATATTTATTTTATTTGATCAAACCAACTAACCATTCATACCCACTTACTATTTATATTTATTTTCTTTAAAGTTAAATATTTTCTTCATTCAATACTTCTAGTTATTGGGTTTTACAAACTGTTTTATTCCAATTTTATGTTATAATCCACTATTGAAGGAGAGAGGGTAATTTGATGAAGAATATATTCTTCTTCTTTTTTCTAACAAAATACATTTATCCTTTCATCACTCTAGATCCACATTCATATTCTCGATTTCTTTATGAAAAAACTCAATTTCCTTCTTTTCAATCCAATTTTGAATATCTATCTTCAATGACTTCCTTGACATATTTTATTTATGTCACAGCAACAGAACCTAAAGACCATATTTTCAATCACAAGCCAATAACAATGAATCCAAAAGTATCATCGTGACCCTAAAAATGTAAGCTCTCACCAAAGATATAACTGAGAATCAAAGGAACATGCTTATAATATATAAAACATAAATGAATCACAAAACACATATAACATCTCATAAGGATAAACTAAGGGAAATGGAGAATCTCCCATCATAAGACACAAATATTTTAAAGGGGTGCCAAAATTATCACTCATTATATTAGATACTCACAATATTAAACACATTACATCTATACGCTCCTTATGTCTCCATCCACAAAACCAAAAAGTGTTGATTCATCTAACCCATTAAAATAATCACCATCATTAAAAGTTCCATTGGCACACCTACTATATAATACATATTTGTACCTTAGAAACTAGTTTCACTTCATTCTAAATTCATATAATATATTACAGAATAAGTTGCAATATACACTAACTCAAGGGGTTACATTTGTTAGTCCAATGATAGGGATCCACATGGGAATTTCAAAAGGGCTCCAACAATGGGACACTACAATTTACCATATTGTGATAATAATTTTGATGATAAAATAATTAGTATATGTTAGGTTCATTATGCTAAGGAGGGTTAACAAGTAGGATTTGGTAGTGCATATCTTCCTAGAGAGCACAATTGGGTAGCACGTCAACAAGGCACATGAAATAAGTATTAAAAATGAGCATTAAGTTATGGAGGTGGAAAGCCTATAATGTAAGTGTTGAGGATGGGAAGGCACTAATTGTTAGAAGATGTTTAATGAAGTAAGTGGAGAGATAACAAAAAGTTGCAAAGGGGTCTACAAGGTACTATGTAAATATTAGAAAGAGTTAAAGGTTGGACACCATTAGAGTGGATTTAAAATATGGGTATGGTGGAAATATGCTAGTTGGTAATTAATTTCAATGGGGTCATGGAAGGATTGGGTATAGGTATGAAAATGGAAATACAAAGTTTTGATCAGTTAGAAAGGGAAGTGAGTAGATTTTTCATGAATGAGCTTGCAAACATGGGAATTTTTTTGTAATATGTAATTGAAACTTTTAGGAGATGTTGATGCAAGGGAGTGAATAAATAAGTTAGATTAAGATTAGACATACCTTTGATGTAACATTTAATACTCAATCATACCTTCAATCTTAACATGCAACAATAGTGTGGTAACATACAATGAATGAGAATATATTTATCCATCTAGAAACTATATTGAAGGTGATTCACTTACTTCCAATAAATATGTAGGTAATTGTGTATCGTATCTCCACCAACTCAAGACATCTCCATTGAGGGTACATGTGAAGTAATTATGCTAGAATTGTTTCATGATCTTCTCTATAATAAGTAGATAATAAATTTTGTACCAAGAGGAGATGGTGATGGCCATTATACTATCCATTAAATGGAGGAATAAAGGAAAATAAAAAGAAATTAATGCTATGTTGTAGCGGCGACAACCACCCTCCAAAATTTTGCCTATGCTTAGATATTGGATCCTAACCTTATACTCACAGGAGCTTATCTTGCACTGATATCAAGTATTCATGTTGTGATTGAGACTTATCCTTCCCATGTGTGCTTGTGTTCACTTGATTTCACACTTAGCTAATATTTCTAATTCACAAGTTAACCTCCTGACTTGGTTGCACAACACTTCTGGGCTTGCCTCCAAAAACTGCACAATCCTTGAGGGAAAACAACCTTGATGATTGGAATTGTTCAGTTCAGCCTGGAAATCATTCTTGAGCTCAAAAACTGTGTAGTCATGGAAGGCATCCCAAGACTGAGCCCAGAGACTACGCAATCCCTCACTGAGCTCAGAAACTACTTAGTGCACCGAGCCAAATATTTTCCTAGTTCCCCAAAATTGTGCAATATTTCCCAACAACGTGCATGGAAATTTTTTCCGGAAAAGAAAAAAAGAAAGAAAAAAACTAAAAAGCGAAAAAACACCCTAAAAATGGGGATCTATTTTTAGTATCCCGAAGGAGGCACATTTCCTATTTTTAGAAACTTCTACCATCTGTTGTTTTTTCCTTGATTTTATGCATGCGTGCCATAAACCCTAATTTTCTCAAATATATTTAATCAACACCTCTAGATATCAGTTGCACATTCGATCTTGGATCTCTAGCATTCCTGAGGAGATTAAGGAACCTTCAGTGTGGTCGTTGTCGCTTTTCGGGGTGAGTTTTGTTTTTATCGCCTTTTGTTGCTTTTCTGTTTCTTTTTGTCATGTTTTTCTTGTGTGAGTTGTTTTTTTTCCTATTTCTCTTCATGCATGCTGGTTTTTTAACATTTTTAGCTCGTAGAAGTGTTGTTTTCCGTTCACAAGTGTCACATCAGTTTCTTTGTTTTTGCATCGATGGTCATCATTGTGGCGACTCTCTTCACCGATTTGGTTTTCTTCCCATTTATTTAGTTTATGCACTTAATATACATCGATTTAATCATACTTAGTTAGATATGCACTCAAAATTTCACCATCACTTAGATCTTCTCATTTTTCACACTTCCATTCGGCAGATCTGCAATTTCCTTGGTCGGTTTCACTTTTCCCAGTTGGGCACTGCACAATCCTAAGGCTCAATCTGAGAGCTTGACCTCTAAAAATATATAGTGCACAATAAAAGATTTCCCAACTACGTATTACACAGTTCCAGGGCTCGGCCTACTTCCTTAGCCACTTCCCATGTTTAACTGTGCATTGCGTAGTCTCAAACCTCAAGCATCATCCTTGGATGTTGGGACTGCGCTGTTCCCATAGGCAGCCAGTCCCTCTTGTTGATTAAAATTGTGTAATCCTTCTCTCTATTTTATTGGTTTGTTGATTGAACATCCCTTGAAAGTATATTTGATAAAGATAGATGTTTGCTTACCATGAATTCCTTTTCTGTCCCACAGGTACCACAATTGTTGAGCACCTCTCTCCAGTAGTCATTGTTACTATGGCACCAAAGAGAGTTGGTTCAAAAGATACCACTGAAAGAAGTACTAGGGAAGTAGTTGATAAAGCGCCAGTTAACTTACCACTATATGCAGACACTCAATTGTTTATAGAAAATGAGTCAACACTAACATGGCAGATGGTTAAAGATTATTTTTCAAAGGACTTCGAGGCATATCTGGAAGATTGAAAGTATCTAGTGGTCAGGATTATACAAGGTTGCATGAAAATATCCAGCCTTCATTTATGCAGATGCCATTAGCTGGAATGTCTCACAAATTTATGAGAAGACTATGACATTTAGCAGTGCCAATGTACAAAATCTTGCTACTTTTCTTGTAGAATATTATCAGCATATGTATCATCTTCCCAAGCCAGTAAAGCTCATGGACTCATTCCTCTATGCCACCCACAAATATTTAAGCACAAAATATATTGTTAGAGGTTGGATGAAGGAGCCATCAAAGTTTTTACATACAACCACCCATACATACAAGACAAAGTCTATGAGAAAGGCCTACCAACTCTTGGTCATCTTATCTTGCAGAATATACAGTCAGTAGAGCACATAGACCTTTCCTGAAGGGTGGAAAATCTTATTGAACTAGGTGGTGAATGAGGGAAAGTCATTCAACTAGTTAGATTTTTTGGCTCATCAGTTGAGAGCCCATGTTGCACAAGCTCGGGATCCTCCCAAGGGTGAGCAAGTAAGGTTTTATATATCTGCATACTTACTAGATGCAATTTGTGCATAGAATCAATTTCCTATCATGAATTGGCCATGGAATCCATGAGAAATTGTCATTAATATCTACTGTAATTTGCTTTCAGGTTATAGCATAGAGGAGTTATGGAACAACTAACTGATCACTTCATCATCCCACTATACAAGCTTATCTTTGAGGAGGACACACCTTGCATCTCATGAGGAGCAATGGAGGTAATATCAAAGATCACAAATTGGTTTGCCTTACCAGATGGAAAACTTATTAGAGTGTTAGGTGGATAGAAGCCACCACATCTTTTGTCAAGGTATGCCACCGACAATATTTTCATGCAAGAAGTGTCATATCATTTCGCCACAGGGTTGTCAGCAACATTGCACAGGAATAATAAAGAACCATGGCCCACTCTTCCTTTGCATATAAAATTATATGAGATTAAGAATCTAAAATTTGCAGATATCAAAGAGAAATTTGTAGTAGAGTTTAATTTCGGTACAAAATACTTCAATATGTATGATCTGAGGGGAATTTTCAAGGACCACTATGTGAGAATCTACTACAATTGGGTCGACGGGGAATTTCATTGGCCATATTAGGATCCATGGAAGAATTTATACAATGCCTTCAGACCTCGTGATCTGATCAATATAGTTGGGACTTCACAAGCCACTCCACAAATAAAAACAACTCTAGAAGAAAAAACATCAGAAGCAGTAGCCCAGTACAAGACAAGGGAAAGAGAAAGGTTGCTGACAGAACAGAGGAAGAACAAAGTTGGAAGATGAAAGTGGATCCCATTCTCACAAAAGCATATTTTTAAGCAGAATAAAAGAGGAAGCAGAGGCAACAGAGAGAAGAGCAGAGGAAGATAGAAAAGAAGAGCTTGCAAGAAGCAGAATTGAGAGCTCAAAAATAAGAATAGGAACTAAGGGAAGAGCAAGAGAAAAGGAGGAAAGAATAGGAGGAGAATAGTAAGCAGGAAGAATAAGGAAGGAAAGGTGCCATAACAGAAGAAATATCACCAATATAGGTTGAAGAGCAGGAATAGAACCAACTAGCAGCAGAGCGAGAGAGCGAACAGATGCAGGGTCGGGAGCTTTCTCAACAGATTGAAGATTTGATTGAAGTTACAGATATGGAGGTGGAACTGGAGCCATAGGATGAATATGTTGACATGATTCCTAGTGCACCATAGGTTACCATTCATACTCCACTACCTCCAGACATAGAGTTAGACACGAGCGAGGAAGGGGACATATTGCCTCTTGAATATGATCTAGTAATGGATGTGTACAATCTGTCATACGATGAAATCCAGAAGAGGATTGTACAAGCACGGAAAAATAATTTTCCAGATGATCATGCTTCACCTGCATTCATTAGAGAGAGGGTGATAGTGGTAGAAACGAGTAGGAATCCAAATGTTATTTCTGAAGCCAACTTGGCCTCTGCGGGTACAACAAGATATAACACTCAGTATTTGATGGACACGAATAAGAAGTTGGTACAGAATCTACAGGCTGCCCTACAGGAGATAGAACAGATCTGCACAATAGTACAAAATGCTGCTTCCTTATAGGTCTACTTGAAGGATATGAGAGAAGCAATACTTGCTGAAGTATCCACATTTGGAGAGACCATGCGAGACCTCTATAAGGAGCTCATGACTGTACATAAGCCAGTTTTTCGCATACATGGCTTGCAGTGACAAAGAAAAGAATTTGTCAAGATCCTTAGTAATGTGCAAGTTCTCATCACCGTCATGCAAGAGTGGACAATGAGATACAAGGGGGAACTACTTACCTTGGTGAATAAATGAAGCTGCAGGTAGAGCTAGGGAAAGCGTGAGTTGGGATGTTGATCCAGAACAACAAGAAACTCACATCTTTCATTGGAAGTATTCAACCCTCATAGGTACTAATATATAGTAGTTTGGATTTCATGGTGAGAACCCACAATATCCCATTAGTCAACTCACTCACCAAATATAAACACAAGCATCAAGTCAGGTAGGAGATCGAAGAGTATTTGGAGCAGTTGAAACATATCACCACCTAGGAGGACGTGGAGTTGAATAGATAGAACATGTAGAAATACATCGATGGTTTGGTCAATATCAGAACAATTATGCACCTGCTTGAGAAATAAGTTGATATTGGTTCCAAATCATTATACCCAGATGCTATGGAGGATAGAGACTGCTTCCAGCAAGACACCATCATGCAGTTCTAGGATGTCATCACACAATACTGATCTTGGCATCAATATGTGAATGAGAAGCATCAAGTAGAATTTTTTGAGGTATATTTCACCCAAACTCAAACATGATAGTGTTTTGTCTTGTTAGATTTTCAAGTTGTCTCTACCCTATTTTGTCTCATATGGGTATGAGTAGAAAATAAAATTTTATTTTTAATTATTTGTAAAAGTGAAATTCCAAGATTCATAATGTAATGTAATGAGTCATTTTGTAAAGAAGTTGAAGATTCATGAGGGGAGTATAAGAGTCACAAAGGGGCATGTGAAGAGTCACCCCCCTTTGTTATAAATATATCCTCATAACTCATTAAAGGGCTTTTGGGTGCCAAGATTTTGGCTAGGCTTAGGCTTAGGGAGAGCTTGGAATTTTTGTGAGAGCCTTGGCTTCTTCGTAGTGTAGAGGGATTGTACTTATTTGGAGGATCAGGTGTTGTAGACTTCACGTTCCACTATTGGGGCAAGTGGTTTGTCAATGGTGTATGTATGATTGGAACTATAACTTTTAATAAAACTGAGAGTCAACACGCTTTCATGCATATGTTGTAGATATATTAGGACTATTCTTGTTGTATTTGCAATTTATGTTGTTTAACTTACGCATATGTGTTACACGTCATTTTGTCACCATGATATTTGACTGTCATTATGGGTCTATCACCATCCATATTATGCTCCCTTAGAGGTAAAAAATAATCATGTTCCTGAACCAAGTCTTGGAAACTCGAGAAAAGCTCCTTAAAACCTTTAAAATGTTACTTGTATGCTTTTTTAACCATTACCTACGCATGCGCTGATACTTATTCCATTAGTTGTCGCGATCATCACTCTTTTCACCACTAAAGACTGTGCACCCCTGTAAAAATGAAGTAAACATGAAAATGTAGCTTCTAGAAGCCTAGTTGGTAGAATATTCTTCCAACTGGAAGCCTTTAGAGTCGCACCAGTTCGAGCCATATCCCTCTACTATGAAGCTTATCCCTTGGCTAAAGGAACCCTCATCCTTTCATTGAAGGACCTCATCCCTTTCTTCATGGATCTGAAACTTCCTCAATAACTCTATAAATTGAGCTGAAGTTTTAGGTTTCAGGGTATTGGTAGATATTGATATGAGTATATGCTTGTGTGGAGAGAGTTCATAAGAGTTCGTATATTTTGAACTACAAAGTTGTTGGTTGTACATTGAAGATCACACCTTTGTGCACAAGACTTCATGCTGGTCATTTTAGAGAGGAAGGATTGTCAAATCGAGGAAAACGATTGCGTAGACACAGGGGAGAAATATATACAACATCAAGGCTCAGGTTGTAAGATTTCACTTTTTAATTTCTGATAATACATATGGGTCTATTTTTCGCATTGTCTTGTTTCTGAATTCATTGAAATGATGTCAATACTTAGACTCCTTGATCACTAAGTTGAACTGGTATTTATGATTATTATATACTACAACTCCTTTCATCCTTTGAATTGTTTGTGATTATGGTTTCTTCTCAGCATTGAAGGATTGCTTTGGAGCGAAAGGAAAAAGGCTACATCAAACGTCTTGATTGAAAGGTGGGAGCATAACCTCCTCATTTCTAAGTTATAATAATCTAAAAAACAAATAGTTTAGAGAAAGAGGCATTTAATTGATTCTTTGTTTCTAGTTACCTGTGTAGAAATTTGAATAATAGCTGAATTATTCATCGAGATTATCCTGATTACACACTATTTAAGCTTCATGCATAATACATAACCTCTTCTACAATTGATCATCAATATGCGGAAATAGAAGTAGTCGCATGCGCACATTAAAACATAATCAAGCACACATATAACACAGTATGTAATGGGGAAAGCATATAGCTGAAAACCCCCAACTATCTGTATATTATAATGATAGAGAACATGTAACAATACATAGCACAAAGCTCTCACAGCTCTCAGCACTATCTCACATGCTACACACAAACTAGCACGGAAGATGAACAAGTCACAGGTTTAAATCTCCTCCACAAGTCTGCCTGCCTCTACTGCGCAATCCAAGATGAATAATGATGAGATCCAAGTTCGAATCCCACTGGCTTGTACTGCGCAATCCTCATTGGCAATCTCAATCAATGTGTGTGTAAATCTCATGCACAGCCATAGTCACAACTGATAGTAGACTCACCCTTTCACCCACCTCTAACACTGGTCTCCATTGAACTGTCCATGCATTGCAGTTAACTGATGTG